>JAIFOV010000666.1:40000-47530 GCA_020654155.1 Novius pumilus | reverse complement strand
ATTAAAACAAAGCATTGCGATGGCCCCAGCGGGTGTTGACGCAATGTGATTTCTGCCCAGTGCTCTGAATGTCAACGTGAAGAAATTCAAGCAAGCGCGGGTAAACGGCGGGAGTAACTATGACTCTCTTACGAACCGTCGTCGAGAGCGGACGTGTGCGCCGAGCGCAGATGTTCGAGTAATATTTTCGCCCGGATGCGGGCATCTTTCGCGACGGTTTGAATGGCGATCGGAACGGGAAGACGTCGTGATCGTGTTGTGATTTGAAGATCCGAAAATCCCGACAGGAGAAGCTGAGGTAATATCCCTAGTCTTCTTACGCGTTCCTCGTCGCGTATTATTCGTTTAAATATGAACGGTACGGTAGCGAGACGAATCGTGGCTGATAATTATCGCTGATAATCGGGATAAACATTCTAGAATATTCCGATGTAAACAATCGGGTGCATTCGATATACAGGCTGCGTTGGAAATATGATATACAGTCTGTTGCTCGGACATGCGAATTTCAAGTATCATTATTTCTGTCGCATGTGGGGATAATTAGACCAGCATCGAACAAGGCGAGTTTTACCGCACCCCCAAAGTAACGGTGCGTGCATGGATTGAATATCGGATGCGCAGAAGAATGCCGCAGTTCACCATTTTCGGTTCAGTGAGTGTTTTTGACATATCGTGCTTGTATGCTCACGCAGGACACCTTCTATCGATGTCCCCACGCGGCGATAGTTTGCGCATGCGCAGTTGGAAAAGCACAAAAATCTTCAACTTTCAGATGTGCCATGCCAAAGCTTGTCTCCAGCTACGTCATCTTGTCCTTTAGCTGCGCATTTGGTCAAAATTGACATTGCGCATGCGTGAACAAAAGCTTTGCGATAACTTTCGAACGGAGATAGATAGAAAACTTCAAACAAAAACCGATTGGGTGCTGCGATAGTGAAGAAAATTTTCCACTAGGACGCGCGCATGCGCATAGCCACATTTTCATCGTATCTTTATTGGAAATGATGATCGAGCAGCCGGAAAAGACCGGCTTCCTTCTATAAAGCTGCAGAGTGGATATTTCGCAGCGAATTCGTAGAAAGTCCGTTTTCCATCGACGACTTTTCTGGCAGATACTTCGTTGTAATCCGGTTTTCATAAATGCTGCACACCTGGCTGGAACTGTCGTCACGACTTGTGAACTGAAACGTGCCCTCAACGATATTTCACGATTCCGGTTTCGTTGCGCTGGACCCTAAGCGTTTGACGTCTGCTGATGGTCATTTGGTCCAGTTCTACATTCTTCTTCCTTGACGGCTGGAGAGTTTGCTTCCAAAAGTCAAGCGTGGTTTATAGCCTGCGCCCAAGGAAGTCGGTGGATATTTTTCTTTGTTAAGCAAGGGTATTTGAGTATTTCCAAATGCCACCACCGCCCAGAAACCCCCCGAACGTAACCTTTACATGTGTCTGTGGAAATGGAACTGTTTACCCCAATGAGAAAGCGCTCAAACAACATCAGCGCCGTTATTGTAGAGGTCCCCAACAGCGAGAAGACGATGAGGAGGTCAGTTGCAACATATGTGACGTCGAACCTTCACACATACGCTGGTATGAGACTTCACCAAAGACGCCAACATGAAGACCAACTCAATAATGAAATCGAGGAAGAGGCGAACCGAGCTCCTAAAGGCCGATGGACGGAGGAGGAGGAGGAAGATATGGCTAGAGCAGAGGCTTATTATGACGGTGAAGATATTATCGACTATCTGTTCAGTTTAACCGAGAGATCCAGAGATGCCGTCAAAAAGCGCAGACACACAGCGCAATATCGGAATTTAGTCCAGACGTTTAGAGAGATAAGACAGCGAGAGGAGCGAGCGTCGGAGCGCGAGAGAATTGAGGCCTTTGATCAAACGATGAGAGAATTGACGGAGGGGAGCCCAGACGAGCCAGAGTTGGTGGAGGAGCCTCTGATCCCGCCTGAGCCGCCGCCAGCTGATGCCGTTCCACAAGTTCAGGATACGGTATTGCAAGCCCTCATTAATCTTTCGACATCTTTGGAAGGAAATGATCTGCAGCTTTCAGCTGTGGTTTGCATGCGGCGTGAAGGGGCCTGCGATGCCTTGGACGAATGGTCGAAAAGCCTAATACAGCGTTACGGGAAATCAGCTCGCAGATCTGAGCAAACCGTGACGCAGATTGAAGGACGGAGGAAACGTAGGGCACACTTGTACGCTAGAGTCCAGGAAGGATGGAAGAAAAATCGAGCAACGGTCGTAAATAACATCATAGATGACGTTGATTTCGAGTCAAGCGGGTTGAAACCGAACTCTGATACCATCCTCAGAGAATATCAGTCGATTTTCCAGTCGGAGTCGCCTCCTGACGGGGAGCCCTTCGAAGAACCGGAGGATTCGGTATCGATTTATTCCCCCATTACCGGAGAAGATATACAATGGGCCCTCAATAATATCAAGTCAGGGTCCGCCGGTCCGGATGGCATTACCCTGCAGGCCATAAGACGAGTTCCGAGATCCAAACTGGAACTCTTGTACAATTGCATGTTGTTCCTCAAATATGTGCCGACATGTCTGCGAAAGAGCAAAACTGTTCTCATTCCAAAAACAAAAGAGAACCTCCAGGAGGTGAACAACTGGAGGCCAATTACAATATCCAGCCTTCTCCTGAGAATGATGAACAAGATAATTGCTCAAAGGATGAAGATCGTTCCTGTCCACAATCTCCAAAGGGGATTTGTAGAGGTAGACGGCACGTTTGCTAACAATATGACCGTCCATTCGCTTATAAAATCGAGAAGACAGGCGCTTAAAACCTACCACATCATAGCGCTGGATATTAGAAAGGCATTCGACACCGTTTCACACCATTCGATCAGGAGAGCGTTGAGGGCTAAGGGGATAGACGGGAACACTATCGACTACGTCATGGCTAACTATCGAGATTGTAGTACCGATATATACTGCCAGGGTGAACAGGTAGGCGAAGTGGATGTTAACCGCGGAGTCAAACAGGGGGACCCAATGTCACCCCTGTTGTTCAACTTCGTGATAGATGAACTTGTTGCTCAACTAAACACCATGAAAGGATGTAAGTTTGGGGACCAAACTATTGCGTGTTTAGCCTACGCCGACGATCTATTGCTCCTTGCTGATGAACGAAGAGTTGCTAATAGGTTGCTACTACGCACCCAACAGTTTTTTGATAATCGTAACTTACTCATAAATACCAGCAAGTGCAGCGCAATTTCCGTAGGTTATCACAAAAAACGACCGTTCACGCATACAACGCCACTATTCTACATCCATGGTTCACCAATAAAGCAACTTGGTCCGAATGATGTCCTTTCGTATCTAGGTTTCAAGTTTACGAAGACCGGAATCACGAAGTGCTCAATATCTAGCCTACGAGATCAGTTGGGCAGAATTCTCCGAGCGCCGCTGAAGCCGTGGCAGAAACTCGTCTCGATCAAGCAGTATCTTGTACCACGATACATACACTCCCTCCAGAACCCGACTGTAGACAGCAAGACGTTGGTGGCCGCGGACAGGGCCTGTAGATGGGCGGTGAAGAGAGCATTAAAACTGCCCTCGCATGTTCACAACTCCATCCTTCATGCTCCCAAAAATCGAGGAGGATTAGGCTTGTTCAGCTTTAGGGATAAAATCCCGGTCATAATCCAGAAGCGACTACATAACTTCGCAGGAAAGAGCGCGGAACTTGATGCCATAATCAAAGAGTCGGAGTTGTGGACCCATCGGATTACGCGCCTTGTTAGGCCACCGAATGCGACATCTCGTCAGGTGGACGGTTGGAGAGCTGGCCAGCTTGTGGGCTCTTTTCACGGTAGCGGCCTCGAGGAGATGAGACACAGTTCGGCCTCCAATTTTTTCATTGACTCGCCTCCGATATATTGGTCAGGGAGAGATTATGTTGACGCTATCCTCCTGAGGACCAACTCGCTTCCGACGGCTGGCCTTCCTTATAATCACGGACCAGAAGCCTTATGTAGAGCTGGTTGCAGCAGAAGGGAATCGTTATGCCACATCCTACAGAAATGCCCGGTAGCCAAATGCCTCGTCATCTAATTAGTGACGCGCACGAATGGATTAACGAGATTCCCACTGTCCCTACCTACTGGTGGTGCAAGGTACGGCATTCATCCCTGGTTTCGGATCCCAGGCAGTAAGTACCAATAAATGCGTTGTATTTGACTGTGTTTTTGAGATTTCAATCGAAAAAGCTGTTCCTCCCCTAGCCTTCACGTGGCCACCACCGTGAGTAACGAATTTTAAATTTCGTGAAACTAATAGAGGGGTAAAAGAAGAAGGTGACAGTGGGAGTTCCGCCAATGGCGGGTACAGGAGAAGACAGTGGAGAATCCCAATGTCGGGTAGAAGGGCCTAAGGCTCCTCTCGACATGGGGCTATCCACTGAGGAATTGCACAATGAAATGTATAAGTGCATACAAGGAATCAAAAAAGTCATCGACGATGACACTAGGATTACAAAAACCGCGAGAGAATGTATATCCTACAAACTGAAATCTCTCGAGCAAAATATGAACATAATCGCAATAAGACAAGCCACCCTTGAGGGTATGGCTAAAAGTCAATCGGCTATGGAAGATATAATCCGTATGAGCAAACCGACTTACGCAAGTAAGGCGGCAACTACTGGAGCCCCTACCTCCAAAACGGATATTGGTCAAACACAAAGTCGTAAACCACGTTGCAATCGTGGAATTAAAAGCTGAAAGTGGAAAGAACTCCAGTCAAGTAAAAACTGAGTTCATGAAGAAAGTGAATCCTGTAAAGGATAAAATCAAGATAACGAAGATAAAACCAATGAAGAGCAACAAAATCTTAGTAGAAGTTGCTACAAAGGGCGATATTCAAAAACTGATACAACATCCAGAACTTACCGACTTTACGGTAGAAAAACCAAAGAAGAAACTACCAAAAATGATTATATATGATGTTGACAAGAACCTGGATGCAAAAGGCTTAGAAGAAGCTATCCAAGCTCAAACACTTACGGACATATGTATCAAGGATAAATTCAAGGCCTTGTTCAAGACAGGACCAAAAGACAAAGCAACCTGCCACTGGGTGGTAGAAACACACCATAGCATAAGATCGGAATTACTAAAAGAGGGAAGGGTTTTCATAGGCTTTGAAGCCCTTAAGATAAAAGACTACATTGTAGTAACTCGATGCTTGAAATGTCAGGATTTCGGTCATCCTGCAAAATATTGTAATAATGAAAAACAGTGCGGAAAATGTGGTAAAGCAGATCATGAAAAGAAAGACTGCAAGGATACAAAAATATGTATCCCTTGCAATAAACGAAAAGCAAAATGCAAAGATGGAGAATGCCCGACATACAAAATGTTCCTGAACAGACTTATCGAACAGACGGACTATGGAGAATAGAAGTCTAAAAATTCTACAAATAAACGCTGGCAAAGGCCTTGCAGCCATGGACGAAATAAGAATCTTAGCACAAAAACTGAAAATCGATATAATCTGTATTCAGGAACCGCACATCAACAGATACGGCAAACCTTCGGGAATGCCAAACAATGCATCACAAATATACAACTCTGAAAACGCGAAAACAGCAACGATCATTCTCAATAGAATGATCACTCCAATAAAATTATCACAATTAACCGACGACCATATGACTACAATTGAAATCAACATAGGAAACCACAAAATTCTGATAGTGAATCAATACTGCCAATTCAGTGATCCCATTGAGGGTCATATGAATAAAATAAGTAAACTCAGAACTATCCTGAGAGATAAAAAGTAATATATTGTGCTGATGTGAATGCTAAATCAGAAGAATGGTTTGCCACAGAAACAGACCAAAGGGGCGAAATTGTATTAGAAATGCTGCAATCAATGAGAATGGAGATAGTTAACCAGCCATCGGCTTATACTACTTTGACACGGAAAATAGAGGTAAAACCAATATCGACATAACTGCAGCGACCAGCTCCTTAATTGGAGCTATTAATGAATGGAGAATTATACCACATGAAACCTCATCAGATCATAATGCAATATTAATAGAAGTTATGCTACAGCATCAAACAGTCAAAGCTAAAAGCACTAACTTCAACACTAAAGAGGTAAACTGGAAAGCTGTTCAAAGAACTCTAAAAGAAACGAAACCCGATCTACTAGGGCTGACAGCAGAGAGTGAAGCTCAAGCAATAACCAATTGGATAATCAAAACTTGTGAGAAACATATGAATAGATCAAGACTACGAAATACCAAAGAAGTGAAATGGTGGACGAATGAACTCCTTTCTATGAAGAAAGGTATTCAACATAAAAGGAAGGAGATCAAAAGACTCCTTCGAAGCGGAAACATAACGAATATAGAAAACCTCAAAACTGAATTAAGAGAATTGCAGAAAATTTATAAAAATAAAATAAGATCTGAAAAAGAAAGAACTTGGAAAAGCTTCGTAGAAAGCTCAATGAATGAGGACCCTTGGTCCATAACATATAAAATTATGGCTGGAAAACTACGAAAGAGTACTGCACTGTCTACCATCAGAAAAGAAAATGGGGAATACACGAATAATTGGCACGAAACTGCCACCCATATACTGAAAGGTCTTCTCGTACCAGACGAGAAACCACAAACGGACTACGAAGAAAAAATGGTAAAAGAGAGTGCAATCACTCCTGTGATTGGAAGTTACGAAGAAATAACAATGGATGAGATTGAAAGCTCAGTTAAAAATTCAAGAAAGGAAATCACCCGGTCCAGACAAAATAACATCAGAAATTCTGATAAACTGCTGGCCGGAAATAAAGGAACATTTAAGAATACATTTCAACCACTGTCTACGAGCAGGCATATTTCCTAAACTATACAAGCACGCCGAAATCTCCCTCCTATACAAAGGAGGGAACAAAGATCCAGCTGAACTAGGATCATACAGGCCTATCTGCTTATTAAGCGTGATTGGCAAATTGTGTGAAAGGATTATTAATAACAGGCTCACGGACTTTATGCAAACGAAAGGGATACCAAGTGATAATCAATTTGGATACAGAAAAGGGAAATCGACTACAGACGCCATATTGAAAATTATCGAAACTATCCAGAATTCAGAACGAAAATACATTGCAGCAATAATGGTTGACTTCACTGGAGCCTTTGATAGACTCTGGTGGCCGAGACTACACAACCTTCTTAAAGGAGTCGAACTACCTACTTACATGCAAGGAATTCTAAGGTCTTATTTCAAAGATAGATCGGTAACAATAGAAACTAATGAGGGGATGAAAGTTTCGCAAAAAATAGAGAGAGGGGCCCCCCAAGGATCAATCCTAGGGCCAACTCTCTGGAACATATATGTAGATAACCTTCTTCGTACAATTAATGATTTAGAAGAATCGGACGAGGTAGTTGCTTACGCAGACGACGTAGCACTTATTTTCTCTGCGGATTCCAGAGCAAAACTTGAGAACAAGGGGAATAAAATTTGCGAAGTATTAGAGA
>JAIFOV010000666.1:32500-35000 GCA_020654155.1 Novius pumilus | reverse complement strand
GAGATGTATCCCGGGTTGCCTAATCGGCAACGCCATCTGTCGGCCATGTGGTGGGATCGTTTCGACAAGCACACGTCAATTCGATTCGAACCGGTGAGATCGAAGACTAGAATGCACATTCAACGTTCGAAACGTTTATTCCAGAGTCATGCCGAAATTGTTCTAGTCCGAAATGTGCATTTCGGGCGCCCGTTCAAAAGTCAGATTCTGAGAGGTGTATTTCGGATAGATGTTTCACATTCAGAGTCCAAAAGGTGAGTTTCGGAGAGATGTTTCACAATCCGAGTCGATGAGGTGTCTTTCGGAGCGATTATCCAGATTCCGAGTCCGAAAGGTACGTTTCGGAGATATGTCGAGAAGTTCAGGTGAGTCCGAGAGGTGCATTTCGGAGATATGCCGGAAAGTTCAAGTCCGAACGGTGCACTTCGGGCGACAGTGCGATAGTTAGAGTCCGAAAGGTACGTTTCGGAGATATGCCGAGAAGTTCAAGTCCGAACGGTGTATTCCGGTCGACCGTTTAGCAGTCAGAGTCCGAAAGGTGCGTTTCGGAGATATGCCGAGAAGTTCAAGTCCGAACGGTGTATTTCGGTCGACCGTTTAGCAGTCAGAGTCCGAAAGGTGCATTTCGGAGATTTGCCGAAAATTTCAAGTCCGAACGGTGCACTTCGGGCGACAGTTCGATAGTTAGAGTCCGAAAGGTACGTTTCGGAGATATGTCGAGAAGTTCAAGTCCGAACGGTGTATTTCGTTCGACCGTTTAGCAGTCAGAGTCCGAAAGGTACGTTCCGGAGATATGTCGAGAAGTTCAAGTCCGAACGGTGTATTTCGGTCGACCGTTTAGCAGTCAGAGTCCGAAAGGTGCATTTCGGAGAGATGCCGAAAAGTTCAAGTCCGAACGGTGCACTTCGGGCGACAGTTCGATAGTTAGAGTCCGAAAGGTACGTTTCGGAGATATGTCGAGAAGTTCAAGTCCGAACGGTGTATTTCGTTCGACCGTTTAGCAGTCAGAGTCCGAAAGGTGCATTTCGGAGATATGCCGAAAAGTTCAAGTCCGAACGGTGCACTTCGGGCGACAGTGCGATAGTTAGAGTCCGAAAGGTACGTTTCGGAGATATGCCGAGAAGTTCAAGTCCGAACGGTGTATTTCGGTCGACCGTTTAGCAGTCAGAGTCCGAAAGGTGCATTTCGGAGAGATGCCGAAAAGTTCAAGTCCGAACGGTGTATTTCGGTCGACCGTTTAGCAGTCAGAGTCCGAAAGGTACGTTCCGGAGATATGCCGAGAAGTTCAAGTCCGAACGGTGTATTTCGGTCGACCGTTTAGCAGTCAGAGTCCGAAAGGTGCATTTCGGAGAGATGCCGAAAAGTTCAAGTCCGAACGGTGCACTTCGGGCGACAGTTCGATAGTTAGAGTCCGAAAGGTACGTTTCGGAGATATGCCGAGAAGTTCAAGTCCGAACGGTGTATTTCGGTCGACCGTTTAGCAGTCAGAGTCCGAAAGGTGCATTTCGGAGATATGCCGAAAAGTTCAAGTCCGAACGGTGCACTTCGGGCGACAGTGCGATAGTTAGAGTCCGAAAGGTACGTTTCGGAGATATGCCGAGAAGTTCAAGTCCGAACGGTGTATTTCGGTCGACCGTTTAGCAGTCAGAGTCCGAAAGGTGCATTTCGGAGAGATGCCGAAAAGTTCAAGTCCGAACGGTGCACTTCGGGCGACAGTTCGATAGTTAGAGTCCGAAAGGTACGTTTCGGAGATATGCCGAGAAGTTCAAGTCCGAACGGTGTATTTCGGTCGACCGTTTAGCAGTCAGAGTCCGAAAGGTGCATTTCGGAGATATGCCGAAAAGTTCAAGTCCGAACGGTGCACTTCGGGCGACAGTGCGATAGTTAGAGTCCGAAAGGTACGTTTCGGAGATATGCCGAGAAGTTCAAGTCCGAACGGTGTATTTCGGTCGACCGTTCAGCAGTCAGAGTCCGAAAGGTGTATTTCGGAGATATTGTGAGAAGTTAAAGTTCGAACGGTGTATTTCGGATTCGACGACCGATCGGTGAACCCAGCGGTTTTCGTCCCTATATAGGGTGTATGGGTCGTTGAGAGAAAGGTGTGAATCGAAGTCGTATCGATATTTCGAATAACAGACGCAATTCAATCTTGACGTTATTCGAATGCGATTTGATGTTGGAAGTGCGTTAGCTTCCGAACTTATTGATCGATGGAAGTTGCGGATGCCAAGTCCGAACGATGTATTTCGATGGATCCGTTTGCGTGCGTCCCGCCTGACCGATCGGCGAACCTAAAGGTTTTTCTCCTACTTAGGCGAGGTAGCATGCTCCCTGCAGGAATGATGTAGTGTGATTCTGTATGTTACCTTTTGTCGCGGCCCGAGGGTAGTTTACCCGCTATCAGGACGACGTCCGTTTTTAGAAACCAACGTTTCGTCGGATGTCGTCCGAGGGTACTCGAATCCTGGAAAACGCTCCTTGTCAGGGCGTAGTGACGTTT
>JAIFOV010000666.1:22500-30000 GCA_020654155.1 Novius pumilus | reverse complement strand
GCAACTGCTACTAAGGAACCAGATAGTCTGCCGACACATGCAATTTGTGAGTATGCGATTAGTCGTGTGTTCCTGTAGTTTGTTAGCGAGGAGAGACGTGTTCGTAGTGATACGGTTATTTCGAGGTGACGGCGTCGCGAACGGTATTTGAACGGCGCGTCGTACGGATTATGATTCGTCCGTGCGACCTTATGCCGGTCGTTCGCAAGTGCGTCGTCCGTAAAGAAAGGTCCGTTGCGAGCCGGTGAACGTACATCGATAGAACGAAAACGAATTTTTTCAACATTTAGAGTGGTCGGGAATGCATGGCGATATTCTAGTGACGTAAAAGATCTGGGTACCTAACGCGAATTTAAACGGTGAGATCCCGTTTTAGTCGCGGTTTAAAGTTATTCGCCCGGGTCGATCGTCGTGAATTCGCCGATGTCGATCGATGTCGAAACACCCACGATTCAACGAACGGACGGAACGGACAGAAGGGAAGTAAAATTTACGTTCCCAAAACGTTCCTTGCCGTTGTCGATCGGAACGTGTAGTACGACGAGATGCGACAAGTGTTCTCGACTTCTCGAACACGGATAACGCTCTTCGGACTGCCGTCGACGTTGTCGCCGTGGCCGCTGCACTGTCGAGCGTGAATTTCGTCCTACCAATTGCGGTGAGACGTAACCGAACGCGAAGACGATATATGCGGATCGTGTGACCCGAGGCATGAATTGGTCCGTTCGTTCATTCCTTTTGTTCGAAATTATTTTTCGTCAATTGCACCAATTATGTTACAATATCGTAGACGCTCAATCGCACCAACCTCGACCGAGTGTCGGTACGTGCGTGCATAAAGCGAAACGATTTGTAATTCATGTGAGTGATACACAAAAGATTATCCTGAACGGTGGATCACTTGGCTCGTGGGTCGATGAAGAACGCAGCCAATTGCGTGACAACTTGCGAACTGCAGGACACACGAACATCGACATTTCGAACGCACATTGCGGTCCTCGGACACTGTCTTAGGACCACTCCTGACTGAGGGTCGTTACAATAACGAAGACTGCTCTTTCATCGAGTGCAACGTTCGATCGACGAAAATGCGCGTCGTTCAACACGTTCGATCGCGATATCGATCTCGATTCATGAATCGGGACGTCGATTGCGTTTTAGAACGGCTGGACGTGCGATCGACGCATTTTCCATGAGATCGGTTTGCTGCTCGAGGATGGGCGCGTTGGACGGATAGACGCGTCGATTCGGTCGATCGACGTTCGAACAAAGCTTACGACGGACGACGAGGAGAGGACTCTTTCATTTAATGATCGAGCAGTTCTCCGCTTAGTCGCGGTCTGGCGCAACAGTTCGAACAGAGTATTCGACGTGTCGGCGCGCCGTCTTGAACGGCGACAGCCAATTTGATCTATTCAGTTTCGAGCGATGAACTGTTCGACCGCCGTACGATGCGTCGCATGGACGTTCGTAATCGATGGCGGCGATTGACGTGTCAGAGAATGTCTCGGACAAGAACGTCAGATCGCTGCCGAGTATTCGGCTCCAATTGAAGCGAAGCGTCTTAATCGGCGGTGAATTGGTTCGATGCGAGAAATGAAAAGGTTTATACGAATAAGCTCGTTGACCGAAATTCGTGTGAATGCACGTATGGAGTGGCGAATGAACGAATGAAGATTACGTTGATCGACGACCGGTGTCTGAGATTTGCGACAGATGTCAAGATGCGACTACGTCTAAACGGACGGTTTTAGGCGGACATGTAGAGGATGGGCCGAACTTATTTCGGGTAATGCGACTTCGTCGCATTATATTGCACCTTTTGTCCGCTCAATTCACGTCGTCTACGTTAGTCGCGATTCTTTGTCGATCGCATTTCTCGCGACCGTTTGGTCCAGTACAGTAATCGTTCAATTCTCAATTAACCGATTGAACTCGCTAGGCCGACGACCGGACACGACTATTTGCGGGGTATGTGAAGATGCGACGACGTCTGAACTAACGGTTTTAGGTTGGCATGTAGAGGATGGGCCGAACTTATTTCGGGTAACGCGACTTTGTCGCGTTATATTGCACCTTTTGCCAGCCTATCGTACGTTGTCTACGTTATTCGTGATTCTTTGTCGAACGTGAGTATCGTTTGCTTGGTCCAGTGTCTAAGATTTGCGAGATGTTAAGATGCGACTACGTCTAAACGGACGGTTTTAGGCGGACATGTAGAGGATGGGCCGAACTTATTTCGGGTAATGCGACTTCGTCGCATTATATTGCACCTTTTGTCCGCTCAATTCACGTCGTCTACGTTAGTCGCGATTCTTTGTCGATCGCATTTCTCGCGACCGTTTGGTCCAGTTGAGTAATTGTTCCATTCGCAAATAACTGATCGAACTCACGAGGTCGACGACCGGACACGATTATTTGCGCGGTATGTAAAGATGCGACGACGTCTGAACTAACGGTTTTAGGAGGGCATGTAGAGGATGGGCCGAACTTATTTCGGGTAACGCGACTTTGTCGCGTTATATTGCACCTTTTGCCCGCCTATTGTACGTTGTCTACGTTGTTCGTGATTCTTTGTCGAACGCAAGTATCGTTTGCTTGGTCCAGGACCTAGAGTTTTTCAGTTCGCAGAACGTTTTCGTGATCGACGCGATGTCTGAGATGGTGCTTAACTCGGAGACGTGCAGATGCGAATGAAGTTCCGACGATCTTGTGGGTGAGCATGTTAGAGGAGTTGCTGTTTCTCCTTTTGTTCACCTTCAGTTCTGCCACGTCCGTGGTCATGGTTCTTCTTTCTGCTACGCTACTCCGTTCCTCCGTCTTGACGTTGTCGTCTCCTCTTCACAATGAAATCGTTCATAGTTCAACGCTCCAAATGTTTCACATTAGAAACGGTCGACGGCGATCGAATTGTATGAACGACCTCAGGACAGGTGAGATTACCCGCCGAATTTAAGCATATTAATAAGCGGAGGAAAAGAAACTAACTAGGATTCCCTCAGTAGCGGCGAGCGAACAGGGAGAAGCCCAGCACCGAATCCCGCGATCGTTGCCGGTCGCTGGGAAATGTGGTGTTAGGAAGGATCCGTTATCTCGAGGGTATGCGATGCGTCCAAGTCCTTCTTGAACGGGGCCACCGCCCATAGAGGGTGCCAGGCCCGTAGCGACCGTCGTCACTTTCGAGAGGGTCTCTTCTGAGAGTCGGGTTGCTTGAGAGTGCAGCCCTAAGTGGGTGGTAAACTCCATCTAAGGCTAAATATGACCACGAGACCGATAGCGAACAAGTACCGTGAGGGAAAGTTGAAAAGAACTTTGAAGAGAGAGTTCAAGAGTACGTGAAACCGTTCAGGGTAAACCTGAGAAACCCGAAAGGTCGAACGATGAGATTCATTCGCGTGCCGTTCGATGGAGCGTCGCGTGCGCGGTGGCGGAGGCTTCTTTTCGGAGGAGTCATACGCGCCCCATGCGGTCGCTTCCGTCGGCGGACGCGTGCATTTCTCGTCTAGTAGGACGTCGCGATGCGTTGAGCGCCGGTCTACGGGGCCGATGTGAAGACCGAATTTGCGGGACTTCGGTCTACGTATTCGGACACGCGGATCTTCCCGACCGGCTCGCTCGACGTTACGATTCAAAGGCGGGAGGCCGCGACATTAGTTCGCGTCCGAGCCGCGGCAAGCTCGTTCAATCGTTCGTCGTTCGGACTTTGCGCCGACGCGCGATCGTTGACGGCTGTTCGTCGCGCGTCTCTCGGACAGACCTCTACGAAACGCCGATCGGCGACGCTATAGCTTTGGGTAATTTCAGGACCCGTCTTGAAACACGGACCAAGGAGTCTAGCGTGTGCGCGAGTCATTGGGATTCGACGAAACCTAAAGGCGAAATGAAAGTAAAGGTCCGCCTCGCGCGGACCGAGGGAGGACGAAAGGCCAATCGAAGGTCGTTCAGCACTCCCGGGGCGTCTCGTTCTCATTGCGAGATGAGGCGCACCAAGAGCGTACACGCTGGGACCCGAAAGATGGTGAACTATGCCCGGTCAGGACGAAGTCAGGGAAACCCTGATGGAGGTCCGTAGCGATTCTGACGTGCAAATCGATCGTCGGAACTGGGTATAGGGGCGAAAGACTAATCGAACCATCTAGTAGCTGGTTCCTCCGAAGTTTCCCTCAGGATAGCTGGCGCTCGTTGCGTACGAGTCTCATCAGGTAAAGCGAATGATTAGAGGCATTGGGGTCGAAACGACCTCAACCTATTCTCAAACTTTAAATGGGTGAGATCTCCGGCTTGCTTGATAAATATTTATCGTGAAGCCGCGAGTGTATCGGATCAGAGTGCCAAGTGGGCCATTTTTGGTAAGCAGAACTGGCGCTGTGGGATGAACCAAACGCCGAGTTAAAGCGCCTAAATCGACGCTTATGGGATACCATGAAAGGCGTTGGTAACTTAAGACAGCAGGACGGTGGCCATGGAAGTCGGAATCCGCCAAGGAGTGTGTAACAACTCACCTGCCGAAGTTACTAGCCCTGAAAATGGATGGCGCTGAAGCGTCGTGCTTATACTCGGCCGTCAGCGGCATGTGCGGTCGTCGTTCATTCGACGGCCATGAAGCCCTGACGAGTAGGAGGGTCGCGGAGGTGAGCGCAGAAGGGCTGGCCGTGGGGCCGTCTGGAGCCGCCTCCGGTGCAGATCTTGGTGGTAGTAGCAAATACTCCAGCGAGGACCTGGAGAGCTGAGGTGGAGAAGGGTTTCGTGTGAACAGCCGTTGCACACGAGTCAGTCGATCCTAAGCCCTAGGCGAAAGCCGATGTTGATGTGGCGTCTTTTATACACGGGTGTGGAGTGCTTTCGTGGCACGAGTGTACGAGAGAAACGCACGTCGGGCGAAAGGGAATCCGGTTCCTATTCCGGAACCCGGCAGCGGAACCGTCTTAAAATCGGGCCCTCGCAAGAGAGTTCGTCGGGGTAACCCAAAATGACTCGGAGACGCCGTCGAGAGATCCGGGAAGAGTTTTCTTTTCTGCATGAGCGTTCGAGTTCCATGGAATCCTCTAGCAGGGAGATATGGTTTGGAACGCGAAGAGCACCGCAGTTGCGGCGGTGTCCGGATCTTCTCCTCGGACCTTGAAAATCCGAGAGAGGGCCACGTGTAAGCGTCGCGCCGGTTCGTACCCATATCCGCAGCTGGTCTCCAAGGTCAAGAGCCTCTAGTCGATAGAATAATGTAGGTAAGGGAAGTCGGCAAATTCGATCCGTAACTTCGGGATAAGGATTGGCTCTGAGGATTGAGGCGTGTCGGGCTTGGCGGGGAAGCGGGTCGCGGCTAACGTACCGGGCCTGGGCGAGGTGAAGGCGTGTCTCGTACGCGTCCGATCCCAGCTCGGTCCCGTGTCTTGGCCTCCCGCGGAATCGTCAAGCTGCGAGACCCCGGAATACGCTTTTCAAAGGGCGGTCCGGGAAATCTCTTCGGCCGCCATTTAACAATCAACTCAGAACTGGCATGGACCGGGGGAATCCGACTGTCTAATTAAAACAAAGCATTGCGATGGCCCCAGCGGGTGTTGACGCAATGTGATTTCTGCCCAGTGCTCTGAATGTCAACGTGAAGAAATTCAAGCAAGCGCGGGTAAACGGCGGGAGTAACTATGACTCTCTTTATGCTTTTTCTTCTTTTTCTCTCTGATTCTCTTTCCTCTCTTTTCTTTTTCTTGCCAAGGCACGACGCAGCGTAAATATGCCGCTGCCTACAACATCTGCCAACGTCAAACGACCTGTCGACAATTTGAGACGCACCACTATTGACCATGCTGCCGCCCATCCGAGCAGTCAAAAACCAACCTCTCCGGCCAACAACCGGACCGCCGTCGACCATCCTGACGGCGCTTCTTCTAAAGCTGGTGGCGGAACAAAGGCTACACCCACCAACGTGACCGAGTTATTCACTCCCGGTCCACGGACCACCAGCCCAGCTCACTGTTGCAGCACATGCCAAACCCCCTTTGCGACGGCGTCCAAACTCGCCGCCCACGTTCAGCGCAGGGATTGCGGTGACCGGGGTTCCTGCAAGTATTGCTCGCTAAAGTTTGCGACCTTGAAACTGACGAGACAACATGAACGGCGTATCCATAAAATCGAATATCTCAAGTCACTTGGGGACCTCAAACCAATGCCCGAAAACGAGGTCTTCGAGAAACTTGCAGAGATAGAGGCCAAAACCACACGGGGCCCCATTTACAAAGCAATGGTACAGGCGACGGGTTTGACAGAACACCAGATCAGACACCGACGGGAGAAGCCGCTATACAAAAAATATTTGGAACGGGCAAAACAAAGACTCGCCGGGTCCGCCCTTAATCCGTTCACTACTAGGCGTACTAACAGCAACGCCACTCCTCCCGCCGAGGCACCCACATCTAATGCCACATCGACATCCGCCTCTTCGCCTTCAAACGTCTCGATCAATCCAGCGAGCCCCGGGACTCTTCCATCCAGTACCGCGGGCCCGGACATCGCCGCCCCCAGCGTTGAGCCCTCCACCGGCCCTGGCATCTGCACGCCCGCCAATCCCTCCGCAACGGGTGTTATCTCCAATAAGAGAAAACGCACCACCGAACCTTCCCCGGTCGAGGCCACACCTAAAAGGTCCTTAATTGGGCCCACGCCGCCCGCTCCCAGCAGGGCCGCTCAAAACGCCACCGATACCACCTCCACGGCCGACGAATCACTGATGGATTCCTTCCATTCTGCACTTGCTGACTCTCCCGTCGTCGTCCTGGATGTAGTCGATCTGCCGAGATGGGGACAAACCACGATAACACCGCCCCGTTCTCCCTTACCACAAACACCGGAACAGGCAGACGACGTATTCCGAGATTTCCTTGCCGAGGCACGAACACACCTGCCTCCAGACGACGCCGCAACCAGGATGATTATCAACATGGCACTATGCGGAAACAGAGACGACCTCGTAAGTGCAATCGAAGATTGGTTCGCCAATTTACCACGCGAGGTCCGGAACCGCCGCCGCACCACTGGTAACCAGAGAGGTCAAAACAAACCAAACTACGGTTTTCGGCAGAATGGTCACGATCGTCGGGCGGCCGACTTCAAGAAGGCGCAGGACCTATACACGAAGGATCGGACGAAGCTAGCGGACCTGGTTATCGACGGAAAGGGGCTGTACGAACAGAATACCCTTCCATCTATCGTTGATGTCGAGAAGCTATATGGAGAGCTGCTCGAGTCGGACTCGCCCCTAGACGTGGAGCCTATCGTCGATAAAAAGCCGTGCCAGGATAGTTTCCGGCCAATTACCCCCGACGAAATCAGCGCCGCAAAATCAGGCTGGAGCAATTCCGCCCCTGGTCGCGATGGATGCACCGTCGGCCGTATAAAAACGATCTCGAACGAGGCCTTGAGCATCGTTTTTACCACTATTTTCTGGAAGAACATTATTCCGAACGGCTGGCGCGACATGCGAACCATCCTTGTGCCGAAATCGGGTGA
>JAIFOV010000666.1:2500-17500 GCA_020654155.1 Novius pumilus | reverse complement strand
CCCCCCGTCCACGCAACCTCGAGTAAAATCTATCCTGACCTAACCTAACCTAACCTAACCTAACCTAACCTAACCTAACCCACTAACCTAAACCCGGATCATCCACCCCGTCACCGCTAGGTACATTTTGTTACGATTCGAGAATGTCCGAGCGATGACGTCAATTCTTCGTCGCGTGTGTCGTATATATGCTACGTGATGGACAGCAGTCGCGAGTGATTTATAAGGCCGATTTTATCCCGTTACGCGATATTCCTGATACTGTTCGAAAGTTATAGATTTTATTCGAATCACAAGTCAGAGAGAAGGAGATGACGCGTCGCGGCGAGACGATTTTCGTACGGAAAATTGAGTTTTCACGAAAACATGTTCGAGATGTATCCCGGGTTGCCTAATCGGCAACGCCATCTGTCGGCCATGTGGTGGGATCGTTTCGACAAGCACACGTCAATTCGATTCGAACCGGTGAGATCGAAGACTAGAATGCACATTCAACGTTCGAAACGTTTATTCCAGAGTCATGCCGAAATTGTTCTAGTCCGAAATGTGCATTTCGGGCGCCCGTTCAAAAGTCAGATTCTGAGAGGTGTATTTCGGATAGATGTTTCACATTCAGAGTCCAAAGGTGAGTTTCGGAGAGATGTTTCACAATCCGAGTCGATGAGGTGTCTTTCGGAGCGATTATCCAGATTCCGAGTCCGAAAGGTACGTTTCGGAGATATGTCGAGAAGTTCAGGTGAGTCCGAGAGGTGCATTTCGGAGATATGCCGGAAAGTTCAAGTCCGAACGGTGCACTTCGGGCGACAGTGCGATAGTTAGAGTCCGAAAGGTACGTTTCGGAGATATGCCGAAGTTCAAGTCCGAACGGTGTATTCCGGTCGACCGTTTAGCAGTCAGAGTCCGAAAGGTGCGTTTCGGAGATATGCCGAGAAGTTCAAGTCCGAACGGTGTATTTCGGTCGACCGTTTAGCAGTCAGAGTCCGAAAGGTGCATTTCGGAGATTTGCCGAAAATTTCAAGTCCGAACGGTGCACTTCGGGCGACAGTTCGATAGTTAGAGTCCGAAAGGTACGTTTCGGAGATATGTCGAGAAGTTCAAGTCCGAACGGTGTATTTCGTTCGACCGTTTAGCAGTCAGAGTCCGAAAGGTACGTTCCGGAGATATGTCGAGAAGTTCAAGTCCGAACGGTGTATTTCGGTCGACCGTTTAGCAGTCAGAGTCCGAAAGGTGCATTTCGGAGAGATGCCGAAAAGTTCAAGTCCGAACGGTGCACTTCGGGCGACAGTTCGATAGTTAGAGTCCGAAAGGTACGTTTCGGAGATATGTCGAAAGTTCAAGTCCGAACGGTGTATTTCGTTCGACCGTTTAGCAGTCAGAGTCCGAAAGGTGCATTTCGGAGATATGCCGAAAAGTTCAAGTCCGAACGGTGCACTTCGGGCGACAGTGCGATAGTTAGAGTCCGAAAGGTACGTTTCGGAGATATGCCGAAAGTTCAAGTCCGAACGGTGTATTTCGGTCGACCGTTTAGCAGTCAGAGTCCGAAAGGTGCATTTCGGAGAGATGCCGAAAAGTTCAAGTCCGAACGGTGTATTTCGGTCGACCGTTTAGCAGTCAGAGTCCGAAAGGTACGTTCCGGAGATATGCCGAGAAGTTCAAGTCCGAACGGTGTATTTCGGTCGACCGTTTAGCAGTCAGAGTCCGAAAGGTGCATTTCGGAGAGATGCCGAAAAGTTCAAGTCCGAACGGTGCACTTCGGGCGACAGTTCGATAGTTAGAGTCCGAAAGGTACGTTTCGGAGATATGCCGAAAGTTCAAGTCCGAACGGTGTATTTCGGTCGACCGTTTAGCAGTCAGAGTCCGAAAGGTGCATTTCGGAGATATGCCGAAAAGTTCAAGTCCGAACGGTGCACTTCGGGCGACAGTGCGATAGTTAGAGTCCGAAAGGTACGTTTCGGAGATATGCCGAAAGTTCAAGTCCGAACGGTGTATTTCGGTCGACCGTTTAGCAGTCAGAGTCCGAAAGGTGCATTTCGGAGAGATGCCGAAAAGTTCAAGTCCGAACGGTGCACTTCGGGCGACAGTTCGATAGTTAGAGTCCGAAAGGTACGTTTCGGAGATATGCCGAAGTTCAAGTCCGAACGGTGTATTTCGGTCGACCGTTTAGCAGTCAGAGTCCGAAAGGTGCATTTCGGAGATATGCCGAAAAGTTCAAGTCCGAACGGTGCACTTCGGGCGACAGTGCGATAGTTAGAGTCCGAAAGGTACGTTTCGGAGATATGCCGAAAGTTCAAGTCCGAACGGTGTATTTCGGTCGACCGTTCAGCAGTCAGAGTCCGAAAGGTGTATTTCGGAGATATTGTGAGAAGTTAAAGTTCGAACGGTGTATTTCGGATTCGACGACCGATCGGTGAACCCAGCGGTTTTCGTCCCTATATAGGGTGTATGGGTCGTTGAGAGAAAGGTGTGAATCGAAGTCGTATCGATATTTCGAATAACAGACGCAATTCAATCTTGACGTTATTCGAATGCGATTTGATGTTGGAAGTGCGTTAGCTTCCGAACTTATTGATCGATGGAAGTTGCGGATGCCAAGTCCGAACGATGTATTTCGATGGATCCGTTTGCGTGCGTCCCGCCTGACCGATCGGCGAACCTAAAGGTTTTCTCCTACTTAGGCGAGGTAGCATGCTCCTGCAGGAATGATGTAGTGTGATTCTGTATGTTACCTTTTGTCGCGGCCCGAGGGTAGTTTACCCGCTATCAGGACGACGTCCGTTTTTAGAAACCAACGTTTCGTCGGATGTCGTCGAGGGTACTCGAATCCTGGAAAACGCTCCTTGTCAGGGCGTAGTGACGTTTGCCTACCAGCGAGATCGCGGCCGATTCGAACTCTTTGTAGTTTAGAAGGTCATATGCGGTCGACCATAAGTATGCGTAGGGCGCTTCGGCGTCCGTTACATTTTAAATTAGCGACCACTCGATTATTACCGAGCGAGATTGTCAATTTACGTCGTACTATCGAATCACCGTGTCGTTGTATATTTGTCATGTATAACGAAGGGTCGAGAATGCGTGCGTTAAATTTATAATATATGATAATAACAATATATTATGTATCGCTAGTAGCCGTATCCGCCTAAAGATAACATCGGACGGCACAGCGATTTTATGTCGTGAAACTTTTCAATGGGTAGCGACAAATAATCGTGCACTTTAAAATGTACGTATTATTCAAGCGAGTCGGCTCGTCGAAACATCGTTCGCGATGCGAGGTGACGGCCGTCGCTCGGCAACTGTGAGTAGCGTTTATTCATTTTGGTGAACGCACAACAAACAGTTCCTGGTTGATCCTGCCAGTAGTCATATGCTTGTCTCAAAGATTAAGCCATGCATGTCTCAGTACAAGCCAAATTAAGGTGAAACCGCGAAAGGCTCATTAAATCAGTTATGGTTCCTTAGATCGTACCACATAGTTTCCTTGGATAACTGTGGTAATTCTAAACTAATACATGCAAACAGAACCCCGACCGGAAACGGAAGGGGCGCTTTATTAGATCAAAATCAATCGGTGGCGGGCTCGCTCGTCATCGTACAATTTAGTGACACTGAATAACTTTATGCTGATCGCACGGTCCCGTACCGGCGACGCATCTTTCAAATGTCTGGCTTATCAACTGTCGATGGTAGGTTCTGCGCCTACCATGGTCGTAACAGGTTACGGGAATCAGGGTTCGATTCCGGAGAGGAGCCTGAGAAACGGCTACCACATCCAAGGAAGGCAGCAGGCGCGCAAATTACCCACTCCCGGCACGGGAGGTAGTGACGAAAAATAACGATACAGGACTCATCCGAGGCCCCGTAATCGGAATGAGCACACTTTAAATCCTTGAACGAGGATCAATTGGAGGGCAAGTCTGGTGCCAGCAGCCGCGGTAATTCCAGCTCAATAGCGTATATTAAAGTTGTTGCGGTTAAAAAGCTCGTAGTCGAATTTGTGTCTCGCGCCGACGGTTCATCGTTCGCGGTGTCAACTGGCGTGATGCGAGACGTCCTGCCGGCGGGCTTAGCTCGCGAGCGGCCCAATTCAATCCTGCCGCGGTGCTCTTCATTGAGTGTCGAGGTGGGCCGGCACGTTTACTTTGAACAAATTACAGTGCTCAAAGCAGGCTAAAATTTCGCCTGAATACTCCGTGCATGGAATAATGAAACAGGACCTCGGTTCTATTTTGTTGGTTTTCGGAACACCGAGGTAATGATCAACAGGAACGGATGGGGGCATTCGTATTGCGACGTTAGAGGTGAAATTCTTGGATCGTCGCAAGACGGACAGAAGCGAAAGCATTTGCCAAAAATGTTTTCATTGATCAAGAACGAAAGTTAGAGGTTCGAAGGCGATCAGATACCGCCTAGTTCTAACCATAAACGATGCCAGCTAGCGATCCGCCGACGTTCCTCCGATGACTCGGCGGGCAGCTTCCGGAAACCAAAGCTTTTGGGTTCCGGGAAGTATGGTTGCAAAGCTGAAACTTAAAGGAATTGACGGAAGGGCACCACCAGGAGTGGAGCCTGCGGCTTAATTTGACTCAACACGGGAAACCTCACCAGGCCCAGACACCGGAAGGATTGACAGATTGATAGCTCTTTCTTGATTCGGTGGGTGGTGGTGCATGGCCGTTCTTAGTTGGTGGAGCGATTTGTCTGGTTAATTCCGATAACGAACGAGACTCTAGCCTGCTAAATAGGCGCATTAGACATCTTAAAGGCCCGCCGGCTCTCGGGTCGGCGCGGTTTTACTGTCTGCGTACATTATATTCTTCTTAGAGGACAGGTGGCTTCTAGCCGCACGAGATTGAGCAATAACAGGTCTGTGATGCCCTTAGATGTTCTGGGCCGCACGCGCGCTACACTGAAGGAATCAGCGTGTCCTCCTGGCCTAGCGGCCCGGGTAACCCGCTGAAACTCCTTCGTGCTAGGGATTGGGGCTTGCAATTGTTCCCCATGAACGAGGAATTCCCAGTAAGCGCGAGTCATAAGCTCGCGTTGATTACGTCCCTGCCCTTTGTACACACCGCCCGTCGCTACTACCGATTGAATGATTTAGTGAGGTCTTCGGACTGGTACGCGGTGGCGTTTCGACGTCGTCGATGTTGCTGGGAAGATGACCGAACTTGATCATTTAGAGGAAGTAAAAGTCGTAACAAGGTTTCCGTAGGTGAACCTGCGGAAGGATCATTAACGTTGTTTATCGTTTTCCTTCGGCGAATGACGTTTAACACGAGAATAGTAGAAAAATCGTAATCCTCGTTTACTATCGTCCGTTCGCCGATGAACATTTAGTCTATCGCAACTGCTACTAAGGAACCAGATAGTCTGCCGACACATGCAATTTGTGAGTATGCGATTAGTCGTGTGTTCCTGTAGTTTGTTAGCGAGGAGAGACGTGTTCGTAGTGATACGGTTATTTCGAGGTGACGGCGTCGCGAACGGTATTTGAACGGCGCGTCGTACGGATTATGATTCGTCCGTGCGACCTTATGCCGGTCGTTCGCAAGTGCGTCGTCCGTAAAGAAAGGTCCGTTGCGAGCCGGTGAACGTACATCGATAGAACGAAAACGAATTTTTTCAACATTTAGAGTGGTCGGGAATGCATGGCGATATTCTAGTGACGTAAAAGATCTGGGTACCTAACGCGAATTTAAACGGTGAGATCCCGTTTTAGTCGCGGTTTAAAGTTATTCGCCCGGGTCGATCGTCGTGAATTCGCCGATGTCGATCGATGTCGAAACACCCACGATTCAACGAACGGACGGAACGGACAGAAGGAAGTAAAATTTACGTTCCCAAAACGTTCCTTGCCGTTGTCGATCGGAACGTGTAGTACGACGAGATGCGACAAGTGTTCTCGACTTCTCGAACACGGATAACGCTCTTCGGACTGCCGTCGACGTTGTCGCCGTGGCCGCTGCACTGTCGAGCGTGAATTTCGTCCTACCAATTGCGGTGAGACGTAACCGAACGCGAAGACGATATATGCGGATCGTGTGACCCGAGGCATGAATTGGTCCGTTCGTTCATTCCTTTTGTTCGAAATTATTTTTCGTCAATTGCACCAATTATGTTACAATATCGTAGACGCTCAATCGCACCAACCTCGACCGAGTGTCGGTACGTGCGTGCATAAAGCGAAACGATTTGTAATTCATGTGAGTGATACACAAAAGATTATCCTGAACGGTGGATCACTTGGCTCGTGGGTCGATGAAGAACGCAGCCAATTGCGTGACAACTTGCGAACTGCAGGACACACGAACATCGACATTTCGAACGCACATTGCGGTCCTCGGACACTGTCTTAGGACCACTCCTGACTGAGGTCGTTACAATAACGAAGACTGCTCTTTCATCGAGTGCAACGTTCGATCGACGAAAATGCGCGTCGTTCAACACGTTCGATCGCGATATCGATCTCGATTCATGAATCGGGACGTCGATTGCGTTTTAGAACGGCTGGACGTGCGATCGACGCATTTTCCATGAGATCGGTTTGCTGCTCGAGGATGGGCGCGTTGGACGGATAGACGCGTCGATTCGGTCGATCGACGTTCGAACAAAGCTTACGACGGACGACGAGGAGAGGACTCTTTCATTTAATGATCGAGCAGTTCTCCGCTTAGTCGCGGTCTGGCGCAACAGTTCGAACAGAGTATTCGACGTGTCGGCGCGCCGTCTTGAACGGCGACAGCCAATTTGATCTATTCAGTTTCGAGCGATGAACTGTTCGACCGCCGTACGATGCGTCGCATGGACGTTCGTAATCGATGGCGGCGATTGACGTGTCAGAGAATGTCTCGGACAAGAACGTCAGATCGCTGCCGAGTATTCGGCTCCAATTGAAGCGAAGCGTCTTAATCGGCAGTGAATTGGTTCGATGCGAGAAATGAAAAGGTTTATACGAATAAGCTCGTTGACCGAAATTCGTGTGAATGCACGTATGGAGTGGCGAATGAACGAATGAAGATTACGTTGATCGACGACCGGTGTCTGAGATTTGCGACAGATGTCAAGATGCGACTACGTCTAAACGGACGGTTTTAGGCGGACATGTAGAGGATGGGCCGAACTTATTTCGGGTAATGCGACTTCGTCGCATTATATTGCACCTTTTGTCCGCTCAATTCACGTCGTCTACGTTAGTCGCGATTCTTTGTCGATCGCATTTCTCGCGACCGTTTGGTCAGTACAGTAATCGTTCAATTCTCAATTAACCGATTGAACTCGCTAGGCCGACGACCGGACACGACTATTTGCGGGGTATGTGAAGATGCGACGACGTCTGAACTAACGGTTTTAGGTTGGCATGTAGAGGATGGGCCGAACTTATTTCGGGTAACGCGACTTTGTCGCGTTATATTACACCTTTGCCAGCCTATCGTACGTTGTCTACGTTATTCGTGATTCTTTGTCGAACGTGAGTATCGTTTGCTTGGTCCAGTGTCTAAGATTTGCGAGATGTTAAGATGCGACTACGTCTAAACGGACGGTTTTAGGCGGACATGTAGAGGATGGGCCGAACTTATTTCGGGTAATGCGACTTCGTCGCATTATATTGCACCTTTTGTCCGCTCAATTCACGTCGTCTACGTTAGTCGCGATTCTTTGTCGATCGCATTTCTCGCGACCGTTTGGTCCAGTTGAGTAATTGTTCCATTCGCAAATAACTGATCGAACTCACGAGGTCGACGACCGGACACGATTATTTGCGCGGTATGTAAAGATGCGACGACGTCTGAACTAACGGTTTTAGGAGGGCATGTAGAGGATGGGCCGAACTTATTTCGGGTAACGCGACTTTGTCGCGTTATATTACACCTTTGCCCGCCTATTGTACGTTGTCTACGTTGTTCGTGATTCTTTGTCGAACGCAAGTATCGTTTGCTTGGTCCAGGACCTAGAGTTTTTCAGTTCGCAGAACGTTTTCGTGATCGACGCGATGTCTGAGATGGTGCTTAACTCGGAGACGTGCAGATGCGAATGAAGTTCCGACGATCTTGTGGGTGAGCATGTTAGAGGAGTTGCTGTTTCTCCTTTTGTTCACCTTCAGTTCTGCCACGTCCGTGGTCATGGTTCTTCTTTCTGCTACGCTACTCCGTTCCTCCGTCTTGACGTTGTCGTCTCCTCTTCACAATGAAATCGTTCATAGTTCAACGCTCCAAATGTTTCACATTAGAAACGGTCGACGGCGATCGAATTGTATGAACGACCTCAGGACAGGTGAGATTACCCGCCGAATTTAAGCATATTAATAAGCGGAGGAAAAGAAACTAACTAGGATTCCCTCAGTAGCGGCGAGCGAACAGGAGAAGCCCAGCACCGAATCCGCGATCGTTGCCGGTCGCTGGGAAATGTGGTGTTAGGAAGGATCCGTTATCTCGAGGGTATGCGATGCGTCCAAGTCCTTCTTGAACGGGGCCACCGCCCATAGAGGTGCCAGGCCCGTAGCGACCGTCGTCACTTTCGAGAGGGTCTCTTCTGAGAGTCGGGTTGCTTGAGAGTGCAGCCCTAAGTGGGTGGTAAACTCCATCTAAGGCTAAATATGACCACGAGACCGATAGCGAACAAGTACCGTGAGGAAAGTTGAAAGAACTTTGAAGAGAGAGTTCAAGAGTACGTGAAACCGTTCAGGGTAAACCTGAGAAACCCGAAAGGTCGAACGATGAGATTCATTCGCGTGCCGTTCGATGGAGCGTCGCGTGCGCGGTGGCGGAGGCTTCTTTTCGGAGGAGTCATACGCGCCCCATGCGGTCGCTTCCGTCGGCGGACGCGTGCATTTCTCGTCTAGTAGGACGTCGCGATGCGTTGAGCGCCGGTCTACGGGGCCGATGTGAAGACCGAATTTGCGGGACTTCGGTCTACGTATTCGGACACGCGGATCTTCCCGACCGGCTCGCTCGACGTTACGATTCAAAGGCGGGAGGCCGCGACATTAGTTCGCGTCCGAGCCGCGGCAAGCTCGTTCAATCGTTCGTCGTTCGGACTTTGCGCCGACGCGCGATCGTTGACGGCTGTTCGTCGCGCGTCTCTCGGACAGACCTCTACGAAACGCCGATCGGCGACGCTATAGCTTTGGGTAATTTCAGGACCCGTCTTGAAACACGGACCAAGGAGTCTAGCGTGTGCGCGAGTCATTGGGATTCGACGAAACCTAAAGGCGAAATGAAAGTAAAGGTCCGCCTCGCGCGGACCGAGGGAGGACGAAAGGCCAATCGAAGGTCGTTCAGCACTCCCGGGGCGTCTCGTTCTCATTGCGAGATGAGGCGCACCAGAGCGTACACGCTGGGACCCGAAAGATGGTGAACTATGCCCGGTCAGGACGAAGTCAGGAAACCCTGATGGAGGTCCGTAGCGATTCTGACGTGCAAATCGATCGTCGGAACTGGGTATAGGGGCGAAAGACTAATCGAACCATCTAGTAGCTGGTTCCCTCCGAAGTTTCCCTCAGGATAGCTGGCGCTCGTTGCGTACGAGTCTCATCAGGTAAAGCGAATGATTAGAGGCATTGGGGTCGAAACGACCTCAACCTATTCTCAAACTTTAAATGGGTGAGATCTCCGGCTTGCTTGATAAATATTTATCGTGAAGCCGCGAGTGTATCGGATCAGAGTGCCAAGTGGGCCATTTTTGGTAAGCAGAACTGGCGCTGTGGGATGAACCAAACGCCGAGTTAAAGCGCCTAAATCGACGCTTATGGGATACCATGAAGGCGTTGGTAACTTAAGACAGCAGGACGGTGGCCATGGAAGTCGGAATCCGCCAAGGAGTGTGTAACAACTCACCTGCCGAAGTTACTAGCCCTGAAAATGGATGGCGCTGAAGCGTCGTGCTTATACTCGGCCGTCAGCGGCATGTGCGGTCGTCGTTCATTCGACGGCCATGAAGCCCTGACGAGTAGGAGGGTCGCGGAGGTGAGCGCAGAAGGGCTGGCCGTGGGGCCGTCTGGAGCCGCCTCCGGTGCAGATCTTGGTGGTAGTAGCAAATACTCCAGCGAGGACCTGGAGAGCTGAGGTGGAGAAGGGTTTCGTGTGAACAGCCGTTGCACACGAGTCAGTCGATCCTAAGCCCTAGGCGAAAGCCGATGTTGATGTGGCGTCTTTTATACACGGGTGTGGAGTGCTTTCGTGGCACGAGTGTACGAGAGAAACGCACGTCGGGCGAAAGGAATCCGGTTCCTATTCCGGAACCCGGCAGCGGAACCGTCTTAAAATCGGGCCCTCGCAAGAGAGTTCGTCAGGGTAACCCAAAATGACTCGGAGACGCCGTCGAGAGATCCGGGAAGAGTTTTCTTTTCTGCATGAGCGTTCGAGTTCCATGGAATCCTCTAGCAGGGAGATATGGTTTGGAACGCGAAGAGCACCGCAGTTGCGGCGGTGTCGGATCTTCTCCTCGGACCTTGAAAATCCGAGAGGGCCACGTGTAAGCGTCGCGCCGGTTCGTACCCATATCCGCAGCTGGTCTCCAAGGTCAAGAGCCTCTAGTCGATAGAATAATGTAGGTAAGGAAGTCGGCAAATTCGATCCGTAACTTCGGGATAAGGATTGGCTCTGAGGATTGAGGCGTGTCGGGCTTGGCGGGAAGCGGGTCGCGGCTAACGTACCGGGCCTGGGCGAGGTGAAGGCGTGTCTCGTACGCGTCCGATCCCAGCTCGGTCCCGTGTCTTGGCCTCCCGCGGAATCGTCAAGCTGCGAGACCCCGGAATACGCTTTTCAAAGGGCGGTCCGGGAAATCTCTTCGGCCGCCATTTAACAATCAACTCAGAACTGGCATGGACCGGGAATCCGACTGTCTAATTAAAACAAAGCATTGCGATGGCCCCAGCGGGTGTTGACGCAATGTGATTTCTGCCAGTGCTCTGAATGTCAACGTGAAGAAATTCAAGCAAGCGCGGGTAAACGGCGGGAGTAACTATGACTCTCGGGGAGGTACGATCAAGCCTCGGACGAGGGGGGGTCACGGCCTCGATCCCCCCGGGAACTGGACGCGGAGGCCATTGTTGACGACCAAGCACAAGCCAAGGTTATTGTTCTTACGGATTTACCATTTGCGCAGCATTGCTGCAGAGTCTGTCAGGATGAAGGCCGCGGCAGTTTCCTGCATTTGTCCCTTAAAGACGCCTTGTCACATATTGCTGTCAAACACCCCGGAGATACGGCAGTGTTTCGTTGTCGTAAGTGCATGCAGCGGTCCTCAGAGTCCTACCGTTCTATTCTGGGTCATTCAAGTCGTTGTAGGGGACCATCGATTCCAGTGGGTGAACACCCTTGTGATGAATGCCATGCGAGGTTTGACAGCAAGGCGGGTTTGTCCCTTCACAAAAGATCGAAGCACCCCCTTTCTAGATGCAGGGATGTTGCCCTATCGATTCTTCCCAAAGTAAGAAAGAGGAAGATCGAGACTGGGTGGTCGCACGAAGATGATGTGCTGCTGAGTGAGCTTTTTCGGGAATTGGAAGACCACCCCAAAATTTACGAGGAAATACAGAAATATTTTCCGAACAAATCGATCAAGCAAATACGGGATAAGAGAGCGTATATGAGGAGGCAGCAGAAAAAGTCTGCGACCTCGGACTCTCGCCGGGGTGCCCGTGAGGCGGATCTTGATGCTGGCGGTGCCGACGCGATCGTGCATGTTGATGATGATGCGGTGCCTGGTCCGTCGGGTCTCCTTGGTGCTTCGGTTGTCGGGAGCACGGGCGAACGACGTGCTGCGGATGAGATCCGCGTCGGCGCACAGGGTTTTGACGATCGTACCTTCTGTCGGCGACGGCTCATTGAGGATAATATCCAGGCGATCGCTTCTCTGTTGGATTCGGTGCCCACCTCTTTGGTGGGCAACGAGCATATAAGGGCTGTGTCTTGCTTGATTCGTCGGATGCTGCGAGGAAAACGACGATTGGACCAGTCGGCCATAGATCGGGCGTACGGTGGTCTGATTGATGCCTTGTTCGATGGAGCGATTGTTGCGGGCGAGCGTGCTGAGTTTCGAGACGACCGCTCACGGTCTTGTGGGCGCGCTCGCCCTCCGCCGGTGAGATGTTCTGGCGAGGCGGAGGTTGCTCTCGAAGGAAAATTGTTGGGTGCTGGCCAATTAGCGTTCGACGAAATGACGGGCAATATCGCAGACTGTTCTTATGAGTATAATGGACGGTCACAGAATAATTTAAACATGCATATCACAGATGAAAAGGGGGGGCAGTCACAGATTGAGTTATCTAAAAGTGTCACTGCTGGAAACAAACATGCATATAATAAATTAATTAAAAATATCACAGATAGAGGTATCACAGACACACGGGATCGCAAACAGTCACAAAATAAATTAAACATGCATATCACAGATGAAAGAGGGGGACAGTCACAAAATAAATTATCTAAAAGGGTTACTGATGAAAATAAATATGCACAAAATAAAATAATTAAAAATATCACAGCTGTAGGTATCACAGACGTTATGCCGGGCGAGGGCTTTGGGGGCGGACCGGGGAATGCCGCTGACGCGAATGAGGATTTGTCGTGCCGGAGGAGAACGGGTAAAAGAAAGTCGAAGAAAAAGTTCGTTTATGCGTGCACGCAGGAGATGTTCAAACAATCTCCTGCAAATTTGGCAAAGTACGTAATAGATGATATAAAAATGTTTGGTGACGAAGAGTTACGAGTTGAGGCCTCAGAAATCAGACGTGTTTTCGAGGAACTGTGGGGTACAGGGTATGACTGTCGCGACGTTGCGTCATTGTACGGTGGAGAGCCGGAAGAGGAGATCGAGCTTAGGGTTATCGGTTTGGTCGAGGTGACTGACCTCATCAGAAGAGCAAAGGACGGGGCTCACGGAATAGATAAAATTAAAAAGCACCATTTACGGTCACGTTTTGCCCACACAGTGCTAGCACTGTGGTTTAACTTTATAGCATTTTCTGGAATGACACCGAGCGACTGGGGGCAGAACCGGACATGTCTAATTCCTAAGAAGGGCAGCGATCCGACTAGGGTAGAGTCATATAGGCCCATAACCATCTCTTCTTTTGTTGAGCGACTCTTCTGGCGACTGATCGATCAACAAATTAGATCATCCCTACAGTTTTTCCCTAGACAGAAAGGGTTTGTTAGTGAAAACGGTACGTTCGCCAATATACACACCCTCAATGAGTTGATTACGAGGTCGAAAGTAAACGGAAGAGGCCTGACGTGTGTTTTTCTCGATTTGCGCCAGGCTTTCGATAGGGTTCCTCACTTGGCTCTCGCTCCTGCTCTACGCAGGAGGGGTATATCGTGGAACACTATAGACCTTATACGAACATCTTATGAGAGTCAGCGAACAACGATTAGGACCGGGTCGACAAGCGTTGATATCAAGGTGAGAAGGGGCGTCAAACAAGGCGACCCATTGTCCCCACTCGTGTTCAACCTCATTATTGAGCCATTGCTGGAGATGTTGTCAAGGGAGCGTGGTTGTAGTGTTGGAGACCAAAATGTCGCATGTCTTGCCTTCGCAGATGATTTGACAATAGTCAGCGAGGACACGAACGATGCCCAGAGGATGCTCTCTATCGTTGAGAAATTCATCGGTACTTTGGGCATGTCTCTGTCAGTGCATAAGTGCAGAAGTTTTCGGCTAGAGGCGACAAGGGACTCCTTTTTCATGTCGGATCCCGGTATTGTTGCTGCGACGGGGGAACCGATCAGGGCCCTGCAGGCGGGCGAATCCTATAGATACTTGGGTGTTGACATAAATCCGTGGAGCGACCATGCGGCGTCCACATTGCCCAATGAAATTGCGTCCGTCTTGCGTCGACTTCAGAAACTTAAACTGAAGCCCCATCAAAAGGTCCAGCTCCTGTCTAAACACATCTTGCCTCACTACCTCTTCACGGTTGTTAGTCAACTGGTGGGGATAACATCCCTTAGGGAGATCGATCGAGTGGTCAGAGTCGCAGTGAAGGACACTCTTCACCAGGAGCAGTCCAGATCGGACTTTTCGTTGTACGCGTCACAGAAGGATGGTGGACTTGGAATTCTCCGCTTTGAATGGGTAGCAGTGGCGGCGGCACTCAAGACCGGTTTGAGCTTCCTTGGCAGCGATGATCCTCTTATAAGAGAGCTCTCGAGGGAGACGAAGCTGGAGGGTCGCCTGAAGAGATACGCGAATGCCGTTCGGATCAACTGGCCGTGCACGAGTAGGGAGGTTGATTCACACAAGCAGCGCTGGAAAAAGACTAATCTCGAAAACTGGAAACAGCAGAGGTTTCAGGGTCGATGTGTTGCAGCGTTTGAGGGAGACGTGGTGGGCAACTACTGGATCAGGAACCCACACGTTCTGAGGCCTGGTCGATATATAACGGCCCTTAGGATGCGGACGAATCAGGTCGGTCTGAGAGTTCCCATGAGCGTTACACGAAATATACCGGATGTGCGATGTCGGAAGTGTCACGTGCAGCCGGAAACGTTGGGCCACGTGATTGGCCTCTGCACGTACACGAAGAATGGGCGTATCAGGCGGCACGATGAAATCCTGAGTTTCGTGGAGAATGAGGTAGCGAGAATGAATCCGGATGATGAGATTGCGAGGGAACCACATATCAGGGTGGCGAATAGGTTGTTCAAACCAGACCTGGTTATCAAAAGCCGGGAAAGGATCTTCTGTGTCGACATAACAGTCCGCTTGGAAGACGGGGCATACCTGGACGCTGCGAGAGAAGAAAAGAAACGTAAATACGGTGACCTCCTAACTCATCTAAAAGAGACGCAAAGGATCGGCTATGGCGAAATACTGCCGATTGTGGTTGGTTCTCGAGGAGGCATGCCGAGGTCCACAATTGATGATTTGGGGAGGCTGGGTATAGTCAGCTTTCACAAGCTTCTCACGATCTCGTTGATGGCGCTTCGCAGTTCCCTCGAGATATACCATGCTTTTGTTGACTACGATGGACGAGTTTGATTTGTCTTGGTGTTC
>JAIFOV010000194.1:0-47606 GCA_020654155.1 Novius pumilus | reverse complement strand
TGTCTACAAGAAGTTGATAATGAAGTCACAGGTTGATTCAACAAAATGCCGACTGTGCAATAATGCTGAAGAGTCAGTGCAACACCTGTCTTCGGGATGCACAACAATAGCCAACACTAAATACTTGTCCTGACACAACAACATGGGGAAAGTGGTACACCAATTATTGTGCCTAAAGGAAAATTTATTGGGCCATTTTACACCTCACCATGTATATATCCACAGACTCTGCTAGAAAATGGGCACACCAAGGTATATTGGGATATGTCAATAATAACCAAACCAACACGTGGGACACAATCGACCGGATATGGTGATATGGAATAAAAAGAAAAACTCAGCAATTATTGTTGATTTCGCAGTGCCTCTGGACCAGAACATCTCAAAAGCTTATTCTGAAAAGATCACAAAATACGAGGCACTAGCGCGACAACTGAGAGATATGTGGCGTCTGGACAGAGTTGAAATAAAACCCTGATAATAACTTGCAATGGCCTGGTACACCTGCAAAACAATAGAACATCTCCATGAAATTAACCTCCTCCCAAATACCATCCTGTGGATGCAGAAAGCCGTTATTTTGGGCACGGTTAACATCGTACGTCAAGTATTATTCCCACACTAACGGTAGGCCGAATCGATCTTGGTATCTTGGTACCCGGTTGATTTGGCAAGAATCCTCCACATAAAGTGTGAAATTTAAAAAAAAAAATAAAAATAAAAAAAAAAAAAAAAAAATATATATATATTTAAAACGATATGACGTACGAACGTAAAAGATGTTATAAAAAACGTTCGTACGTCATATCGTTTTAAATTCATATCCATGGTTATTACCAGAAAACAGTTTTGACTTCTGTCAAAACTGTTCCTTCTCATTATATATATATATATATATATAGTTGGAGAAAAATATTTGCTGAAATTATTTATGTAAATTGTAAAGGTTTATTGGGGTAGCAGCAACACAATGAAACGACTCTTTTGTCCTTTTACTCGAGCTTTCGATATCAATTCATATCATCATTCAGGAGAACTACAAAGACATTGACTTATTGACTTATTAAGATCTTACATGGAAATTCAACTACTTACAGGTGTAGAGATCGCAATTAGTTTCCTCTATCCAATAGTACATCAAAACGAAGAATAGCACGAACGTAAAAATGTCGAAAAATCACGAAATTCAGTTTGAATTAACTAAAAGTCAAAGTGACATGACAATCAGGTATTACGATTTTTACGTTAGATGCTATCACGTTAAAAACATTCTTTTATCTTGTTGCCAATGAGTTTTGGGTCAATCTATTTGCACTTACTTGTTGGGTCGCTGGTCTTCTACGACTCAATTTCATTTCATTATCGATGAAAAACAAGTTGCAATAAATTGAATTTTTGTGATCCATGTCAGTTTTTTTGTTAATAGTAAATGGTTCTTGGGTAATTCTCACCATTTCAAGGAATTTTCGTGTTTTAATATCCGATTCGATATCTAATAATTCCACCTCTTCGAAATTCATATGATGACCTTCTCTATTCTCATGATCAGCCAAAGCACACGATTTAGTGTTTCGTCTTGAATCACTTTTATGTGATGTTATTCTTTTACTCAATGTTCGTCCGGTTTCACCTATGTAAACATTATTACAATTGAAACAAGGAATTTTGTAAACAACGTGAGGTGTTCTCATTTTCGGAGATTTATCTTTCAATTTGGTGAAAATGTTATTGATAGTTTTTACATTTTTCAAAGCAAATCTAATTTCATCGTTTTTTAGAAGCTTTACAAGTTTTTCAGTTAATCCTGGAATATTTGGTAGTACTATTGTTCTTTTTTGCACAATACTTCCAAGTATTCGTTCTTCCTGTAATCTGTGATCTAACTGATTGGAATTTCTATTTGGGATGTTGTGAATCAATTTTGTAATAGGTTTTTTGGAAATCCATTTTCTTCGAATAATTGTGTTAAAAATTTCAAATTTTTTTCCAAGAATGAGGGATGTGAAATTTTGGTGATTCTATGTTTCAAATTTAAAATTACATTGAGCTTCATCGAGAAGGGATGATTAGAGAGGAAATGTATATATCTTCCAGACGAACACTGTTTTCTATACCAATCAGTTTTCAACCTATTTCCATCTCTAATAACTAATGTATCGAGGAATGGTAAAGAGAAGTTATTTTCTTTTTCAATAGTAAACTGTAAGTTGGTATCGTATCCGTTAAATATCTCAAGAATTATATTCTCACTCCCTACGGGAATAGCTAAAATCAAATCATCTACAAATTTCTTACAAAGTGGTATTTGAAAAGGCAATTTTTCAAAACAATCATCTAAAAATTGGTCCATGACATATTGAGCTATTGTGGGTGATAAAATTGAACCCATAGGTGTACCTTTAATTTGTTTGTAAAATTTATTATTGAAACTAAAATAAGTAGAATCGAAAGCTAGTTTTACGAGTTTAACGAATGTAGTCATAGGCATATTACAATGATTACTTATTTCATTCCATTTATATGCTATTGCTTTTTCTGTTAATTCGAAGGTTACATTTGTGAATAAGGAAATGACATCTAAGCTGACGAGAACGTAATTTTCAGGTAATTGAAGATCGTTAATATATTCGCTAAATTGGAAAGAGTCTTTGATGTAATAGAAATTATTTGTATTATAAGCCGATAACAAAATATCTTTTAGAAATTTAGATAATTTAGAGCTGGGGCTGTTTATAGAAGATACTATTGGTCTAAGTGTTAATTGGGGTTTATGTAATTTAGGTAACCCATAAAATTTTGGACTAACTGCATCATATGTCATTAGTTTTTTAGATTGTTGCTCATCAATTACCCTTTCAGATTTTAGTAATGAGATCTGTTTATTGATTTTTTGTTCTAGTGTACTGGTTGGATCGCGTGGAATGACTTTGTAATAATTTTGATCTTCTAGGAGTTCTTCAGAAAGTTTTATGTAGGAAATTTTATCCATAACAACCGTTATTCCTCCTTTATCGGATTTTGTAACAATGAGTTCAGGATGGTTTCTGAGAAATTGTTTGGTGTGTTTTTCAATTTTCGACAAATAATCAGTTTTGAAATTCCTCTCATTTTGAATGAAATTTGTGATGAGGTTAGTTGCTCTAGCTCTTAAAAGGTTCTTGTTTTCTAGTTGGTGTATGGATTCAAGACATGATTCAACTGATGAGAGCAATCTTGGAAAAGAAATCTCTTTTGTTGTTGGTTTCAAAGAAAAGTTTGGACCGAGAGACAAGAAGGTTATCATTTCTTTACTCAAATCGGTATTGGAAATATTTTTGAACCATTTTATGTTGGTTTGAATAACGTTTTGTTGTTTTTCTTGAAGTATATTGAATTTGTTAATCAGAGAAGAACGTACTTTGTTAAAGTATTTCGTATAACTTTTCCGATTGATATTTTCAAAAAGGATTTCGACTTCTCTTGGCAAAACTCTGGCAACAAGATCTCTCAAAAATTGTTGTCTACAGTGGATATGTTTTAAATTTTTTACAGTTAACGAAATATGTAAACATAGAATTCTTCTTGCCCACTTATCACAAACTTGTTTTAATTGTTGACCTGTATGGATATCTTTATATTCCAGATTTGAAAGTATCTTCCTCGTATAACCATTGATGAAATTTGGTTTGATGTTTGCACTCTTACATCTGAGTAGGAAAATCCTCCTGTTTACGAGACTTGCTAGTTTGTACTTGTTCTTCGAATATTCTTTCAGAGCCTTTACGATGTTCGGGCCATATCGTTCGTCAATGTCTTGAAAAAAACCCATCTTGTATTTGTAGTTGGAGAAAAATATTTGCTGAAATTATTTATGTAAATTGTAAAGGTTTATTGGGGTAGCAGCAACACAATGAAACGACTCTTTTGTCCTTTTACTCGAGCTTTCGATATCAATTCATATCATCATTCAGGAGAACTACAAAGACATTGACTTATTGACTTATTAAGATCTTACATGGAAATTCAACTTTGACTTTTAGTTAATTCAAACTGAATTTCGTGATTTTTCGACATTTTTACGTTCGTGCTATTCTTCGTTTTGATGTACTATTGGATGAAACTAATTGCGATCTCTACACCTGTAAGTAGTTGAATTTCCATGTAAGATCTTAATAAGTCAATAAGTCAATGTCTTTGTAGTTCTCCTGAATGATGATATGAATTGATATCAGAAAGCTCAGTAAAAGGACAAAGAGAGTCGTTTCATTGTTGCTATACTCCCAATAAACCTTTACAATTTACATAAATAATTTCAGCAAATATTTTCTCCAACTACAAATACAAGATGAGTTTTTCAAGACATTGACGAACGATATGGCCTGAACATCGTAAAGGCTCTGAAAGAATATTCGAAGAACAAGTACAAACTAGCAAGTCTCGTAAACAGGAGGGGATTTTTACTCGAATGTAAGAGTGCAAACATCAAACCAAATTTCATCAATGGTTATACGAGGAAGATACTTTCAAATCTGGAATATAAAGATATCCATACGGGTCAACAATTAAAACAAGTTTGTGATAAGTGGGCAAGAAGAATTCTATGTTTACATATTTTCGTTAACTGTAAAAAATTTAAAACATATCCACTGTAGACAACAATTTTGAGAGATCTTGTTGCCAGAGTTTTGCAAGAGAAGTCGAAATCCTTTTGAAAATATCAATCGGAAAAGATACGAAATACTTTAACAAAGCACGTTCTTCTCTGATTAACAAATTCAATATACTTCAAGAAAAACAACAAACGTTATTCAAACCAACATAAAATGGTTCAAAAATATTTCCAATACCGATTTGAGTAAAGAAATGATAACCTTCTTGTCTCTCGGTCCAAACTTTTCTTTGAAACCAACAACAAAAGAGATTTCTTTTCCAAGATTGCTCTCATCAGTTGAATCATGTCTTGAATCCATACACCAACTAGAAAACAGAGAACTTTTAAGAGCTAGAGCAACTAACCTTACTCATCACAAATTTCATTCAAAATGAGAGGAATTTCAAAACTGATTATTTGTCGAAAATTGAAAAACACACCAAACAATTTCTCAGAAACCATCCTGAACTCATTGTTACAAAATCCGATAAAGGAGGAATAACTGTTGTTATGGATAAAATTTACATAAAACTTTCTGAAGAACTCCTAAAGTCAAAATTATTACAAAGTCATTCCACGTCGATCCAACCAGTACACTAGAACAAAAATCAATAAACAGATCTCATTACTAAAATCTGAAAGGGTAATTGATGAGCAACAATCTAAAAAACTAATGACATATGATGCAGTTAGTCCAAAATTTTATGAGGTACCTAAATACATAAACCCCAATTAACACTTAGACCAATAGTATCTTCTATAAACAGCCCCAGCTCTAAATTATCTAAATTTCTAAAAGATATTTTGTTATCGGCTTATAATACAAATAATTTCTATTACATCAAAGACTCTTTCCAATTTAGCGAATATATTAACGATCTTCAATTACCTGAAAGTTACGTTCTCGTCAGCTTAGATGTCATTTCCTTATTCACAAATGTAACCTTCGAATTAACAGAAAAAGCAATAGCATATAAATGGAATGAAATAAGTAATCATTGTAATATGCCTATGACTACATTCGTTAAACTCGTAAAACTAACTTTCGATTCTACTTATTTTAGTTTCAATAATAAATTTTACAAACAAATTAAAGGTACACCTATGAGTTCAATTTTATCACCACAATAGCTCAATATGTCATGGACCAATTTTAGATGATTGTTTTGAAAATTGCCTTTTCAAATACCACTTTAAGAAATTTGTAGATGATTTGATTTTAGCTATTCCCGTAGGGAGTGAAATATAATTCTTGAGATATTTAACGGATACGATACCAACTTACAGTTTACTATTGAAAGAAAATAACTTCTCTTACCATTCCTCGATACATTAGTTATTAGAGATGGAAATAGGTTGAAAACTGATTGGTATAGAAAACAGTGTTCGTCTGGAAGATATATACATTTCCTCTCTAATCATCCCTTCTCGATGAAGCTCAATGTAATTTTAAATTTGAAATATAGAATCACCAAAATTTCACATCCTCATTCTTGGAAAAAATTTGAAATTTTAACACAATTATTCGAAGAAAATGGATTTCCAAACCTATTACAAAATTGATTCACAACATCCCAAATAGAAATTCCAATCAGTTAGATCACAGATTACAGGAAGAACGAATACTGGAAGTATTGTGCAAAAAAGAACAATAGTACTACCAAATATTCCAGGATTAACTGAAAACTTGTAAAGCTTCTAAAAACGATGAAATTAGATTTCTTTTTAAAAATGTAAAACTATCAATAACATTTTCACCAAATTGAAAGATAAATCTCCGAAAATGAGAACACCTCACGTTGTTTACAAAATTCCTTGTTTCAATTGTAATAATGTTTACATAGGTGAAACCAGGACGAACATTGTAGTAAAGAATAACATCACATAAAAGTGATTCAAGACGAAACACTAAATCGTGTGCTTTGGCTGATCATGAGAATAGAGAAGGTCATCATATGAATTTCGAAGAGGTGGAATTATTAGATATCGAATCGGATATTAAAACACGAAAATTCTTGAAATGGTGAGAATTACCCAGAACCATTTACTATTAACAAAAAAACTGACATGGATCACAAAAATTCAATTTATTGCAACTTGTTTTCATCGATAATGAAATGAAATTGAGTCGTTGAAGACCAGCGACAACAAGTAAGTGCAAATAGATTGACCCAAAACTCATTGGCAACAAGATAAAAGAATGTTTTTAACGTGATAGCATCTAACGTAAAAATCGTAATACCTGATTGTCATGTCACTTTGACTTTTAGTTAATTCAAACTGAATTTCGTGATTTTCGACATTTTTACGTTCGTGCTATTCTTCGTTTTGATGTACTATTGGATAGAGGAAACTAATTGCGATCTCTACACCTGTAAGTAGTTGAATTTCCATGTAAGATCTTAATAAGTCAATAAGTCAATGTCTTTGTAGTTCTCTGAATGATGATATGAATTGATATCAAAGCTCGAGTAAAAGGACAAAAGAGTCGTTTCATTGTGTTGCTAATACCCTAATAAACCTTTACAATATATATATATATATATATTTAAAACGATATGACGTACGAACGTAAAGATGTTATATGTTCCTTTCTCATTATTATATATATATATATATATTTTAGAAGACACAAATACATACAAATTGATCAAACGAGACCTAACGAAAACAGTTGAAAATGAACATAACAAACTTATCAAAAAATGGCAAGCAAATAATTTCATTTCTGCACTTCAGTACAAGGAATTGTTAATCCATAACAGCATATCTCCTAGAATTTACGGCCTTCCGAAAACTCATAAACCTAATTTACCCTTACGACCTATAGTTTCTTGCATTCAATCCCCACTTTATAATCTCTCTAAGCATTTCATGGTGATTCTCTCAAAAATAATTAACAAAGATGAATATTACATTAAAAACTCATTAACACTAAAAAGTGATCTCGATAAAATAACACTTCCACTCAACTACAGACTCTACTCGCTAGACATAGTTTCGCTATATACAAACATACCAAACGAAATTATACCAACTATTATTGAAAAAAAGTGGAATCAACTGAAAAACTACACAGAGATACCAAAAAAAGAATTTCTTGAGACTTTACAATTCATCCTCCACACTAATTTCTTCCAATATCAAGATCAATTTTATCAACAAATCGATGGTGTAGCAATGGGCAGTCCAATGTCGACCGTAATAGCGCAAATTGTTATGGAATACGTTGAGAACACTATTTTAAAGTCCGGAGAATATCAAATAGCTCTTTATAAGAGATTCGTAGACGATTGTCTGATAATAGCAAACCCTAATGAAATAGAAACGATCTTACACGATTTCAACAACTTCCATCCTAAGTTGCAATTTGTTTTAGAATCCGAGACTGATAGTTCAATTGATTTCTTAGACATGAGAATAATACGGACTGGCAATAAAGTCAATACCAAATGGCAAACCAAACCGACATCTATCAACAGGTTAATAAATTTCCACTCATCGCATCCTATCGCACACAAAGTAAACATATCGAAGAACTTAATTGATAGAGCCATTAAATTAACGTCCCCGACATATCGTCCTGAGGTAATTAGAAAGGTTAGATCACTTTTGATACAAAACAGTTACCCGAACCACTTCGTAAGAAAAATCATCAAAAACACTGTACATAAACTGCATAACACCATAGAACCTGAAAGAGGGACACCGAATCCAGTCGCAGAGAGATATGTATCTTTACCCTATGTTCCATACCTAACGGCCAAAATATCAAACATTTTAAGACCATACAACATAAAAATTGCATATCAACCCCAAAACCAAATCAAACAATTATATAGCAAATTAAAGAGTAAGATCCCAACAAACAAACGCTCTCACATTGTTTATTCCATTCCGTGTAAGGATTGTAATAGGGAATACATTGGACAAACCTCACAACACCTAGAGGATAGATTAAAAGGTCATAAATACGCTAAAACTGCGAACACCGCGTTAAACAAACACAAAAAAGAAGAACGACATGACTTCGACTACGACAAAGTCAAAATATTGACGACGGAAAAAAACACAAAATCTCGGGAGTTTCTGGAAATGATATATATTCAAAGTAGAGAACATAGCACAGTTAATGGCAAAACCGACGTAAAAGGTTTGAGTTCGATATACATTCCATTGTTATGACAAAAAAAAAAAAAAAAAAAAAAAAATCCCAATCACGCTCGTTTATATTCATTAGTTTGACTGCAACCGTGAGCGAACGTTCTGGTAAGAAACAGATTCCAATTGTTTGCGCTTTCAATCGTTTAATTTCAGCTGAAGAAGGCGGAATCTCTGTCGAAACGTCCTACAAATAAAATTGATTTAGAATACACCTGTAATACCAAGAAACTACATTTCCTATTATACGATATAGTAACAGGTAAAAACCCATAGTCAATTATATCATAACACTGGTTGAAAGAAGTGTATAATACCGAAACATCACGACATGTATCCAACACATTTAAACGACGCGAGCCTTCATTCAAACAGATGGTACGAAAACATCCGCATGGAATATGGATATCAAACAGTCCAAAGGTTGAAGTCAATAGTACACCTGAATAAAAGAATTACTAATTTGAAATCCAGAAGAATATTTCTGCTAAGATGCCGAGATGAAGAACTGTGCCCTGTGTTTTTACATTTCAAGAGAGAACACATTGTATTTAATTGTGAGTATCTTGGCAGAGAGTTCGACAAAACGGTTGCAAGATTTATTAGACGATCCTTAAACTTACTAATTACTGATACAACAAAATTAATACGACGGTTTGAGAGAGAAGTTGCGAATTGCATGCAAAAAGTCAGTTCGGATATTCCAACGACACTTTTAACCGCTTTCGAAGTCACAGAAAACGCAGAACGAACCAAAAGAGTACAGAGTAATAAAGTAAAACACATAAAGAAATTAGAACAACTCAAATATCGTGATAGCCGCCCAAATAAATTCGTAACAATTCCATCAGCAAACACAAATGATAACAATTCTATACTGAATACGTCTAACAAAATACTACCCAAGTATGTATCTGAGATTCTAAGTCTCCATCCTAAGTATGCGTTACAGTTCGAGAAATGTGAGCAACTTCCTATAAAGAAAATTATAGCCCAAGTAGAAAGTAACATGCCAAACATACCAACAAGAGATCAAAACAAAATAAGGGCAAAGTTAACACATAGTTTAAATGTTGCCAAATCTTCAATTAAAAACCATTTTCGAAATAAACAAACTAAAGATCTTCAAAGTAAATATAATAAAACAAGACATTTTCTTAAACAAAATTCAAACCTAGTAGTAGTTAGAGCAGATAAAGGCAATAAAACAGTTATCTTAGAAAGGGAAACGTATCACCAAAAAATGTGCGCCATTTTAGAAGACACAAATACATACAAATTGATCAAACGAGACCTAACGAAAACAGTTGAAAATGAACATAACAAACTTATCAAAAAATGGCAAGCAAATAATTTCATTTCTGCACTTCAGTACAAGGAATTGTTAATCCATAACAGCATATCTCCTAGAATTTACGGCCTTCCGAAAACTCATAAACCTAATTTACCCTTACGACCTATAGTTTCTTGCATTCAATCCCCACTTTATAATCTCTCTAAGCATTTCATGGTGATTCTCTCAAAAATAATTAACAAAGATGAATATTACATTAAAAACTCATTAACACTAAAAAGTGATCTCGATAAAATAACACTTCCACTCAACTACAGACTCTACTCGCTAGACATAGTTTCGCTATATACAAACATACCAAACGAAATTATACCAACTATTATTGAAAAAAAGTGGAATCAACTGAAAAACTACACAGAGATACCAAAAAAAGAATTTCTTGAGACTTTACAATTCATCCTCCACACTAATTTCTTCCAATATCAAGATCAATTTTATCAACAAATCGATGGTGTAGCAATGGGCAGTCCAATGTCGACCGTAATAGCGCAAATTGTTATGGAATACGTTGAGAACACTATTTTAAAGTCCGGAGAATATCAAATAGCTCTTTATAAGAGATTCGTAGACGATTGTCTGATAATAGCAAACCCTAATGAAATAGAAACGATCTTACACGATTTCAACAACTTCCATCCTAAGTTGCAATTTGTTTTAGAATCCGAGACTGATAGTTCAATTGATTTCTTAGACATGAGAATAATACGGACTGGCAATAAAGTCAATACCAAATGGCAAACCAAACCGACATCTATCAACAGGTTAATAAATTTCCACTCATCGCATCCTATCGCACACAAAGTAAACATATCGAAGAACTTAATTGATAGAGCCATTAAATTAACGTCCCCGACATATCGTCCTGAGGTAATTAGAAAGGTTAGATCACTTTTGATACAAAACAGTTACCCGAACCACTTCGTAAGAAAAATCATCAAAAACACTGTACATAAACTGCATAACACCATAGAACCTGAAAGAGGGACACCGAATCCAGTCGCAGAGAGATATGTATCTTTACCCTATGTTCCATACCTAACGGCCAAAATATCAAACATTTTAAGACCATACAACATAAAAATTGCATATCAACCCCAAAACCAAATCAAACAATTATATAGCAAATTAAAGAGTAAGATCCCAACAAACAAACGCTCTCACATTGTTTATTCCATTCCGTGTAAGGATTGTAATAGGGAATACATTGGACAAACCTCACAACACCTAGAGGATAGATTAAAAGGTCATAAATACGCTAAAACTGCGAACACCGCGTTAAACAAACACAAAAAAGAAGAACGACATGACTTCGACTACGACAAAGTCAAAATATTGACGACGGAAAAAAACACAAAATCTCGGGAGTTTCTGGAAATGATATATATTCAAAGTAGAGAACATAGCACAGTTAATGGCAAAACCGACGTAAAAGGTTTGAGTTCGATATACATTCCATTGTTATGACAAAAAAAAAAAAAAATCCCAATCACGCTCGTTTATATTCATTAGTTTGACTGCAACCGTGAGCGAACGTTCTGGTAAGAAACAGATTCCAATTGTTTGCGCTTTCAATCGTTTAATTTCAGCTGAAGAAGGCGGAATCTCTGTCGAAACGTCCTACAAATAAAATTGATTTAGAATACACCTGTAATACCAAGAAACTACATTTCCTATTATACGATATAGTAACAGGTAAAAACCCATAGTCAATTATATATATATAATGAAAAGTGAAAATTGAAAATTGACGGAAATGCGAACCAAACATTTTTAGGTAAGAGACTAGAATCAGAGACAAAATCTCATTTGTCATCTTTCTAGCTACCCACTGTTACGTTTCGTCCCGGATGTATCTGCTGGACTCATCAGTGCAGCTACGCAGACACATCCTGCTGCAGACGCGTTGTTTAAGATTTTCAATTCTTCGTTTAACAGAACGATACCGAAATATATGAAAAGGTGACATTATTCAGAGAAACCCTCTGTCTGGGACATATAATGAAAAGTGAAAATTGAAAATTGACGGAAATGCGAACCAAACATTTTAGGTAAGACTAGAATCAGAGACAAAATCTCATTTGTCATCTTTCTAGCTACCACTGGTTACGTTTCGTCCCGGATGTATCTGCTGGACTCATCAGTGCAGCTACGTGAACTACATCCTGCTGCAGACGCGTTGTTTAAGATTTTTCAATTCTTCGTTTAACAGAACGATACCGAAATATATGAAAAGGTGACATTATTCAGAGAAAACCTCTGTCTGGGACATATATTGAAAAGTGAAAATTGAAAATTGACGGAAATGCAGACAAACATTTTTAGGTAAGAAACTAGAGTCAGAGACAAAATCTCATTTGTCATCTTTCTAGCTACCCACTGGTTACGTTTCGTCCCGGATGTGTCTGCGTAGCTGCACTGATGAGTCCAGCAGATACATCCGGGACGAAGCGTGAACCAGTGGGTAGCTAGAAAGATGACAAATGAGATTTGATCTCTGATTCTAGTCTCTTACCTAAAAATGTTTGGTTCGCATTCCGTCAATTTTCAATTTTCACTTTTCATGTATATGTCCCAGACAGAAAGGGTTTCTCTGATAATGTCACCTTTTCATATATTCGGTATCGTTCTGTTAAACGAAGAATTGAAAAATCTTAAACAACGCGTCTGCAGCAGAGATGTGTCTGCGTAACTGCACTGATGAGTAATCAGATACATCCGGGACGGTAACTGTAATGTGGTAGCTAGAAAGATGACAAATGAGATTTTGCCTGATTCTAACTAAAAATATGTTTGGTTCACATTTCCGTCAATTTTCAATTTTCACTTTCATTATATGTCCCAGACAGAGGGTTTCTCTGAATAATGTCACCTTTTCTTATATATATATATATACAGTGTGAAAGGTGTTCTTGATCCTATTTTCTCGACCGTTAAATGTAATAATTTGATGCTGACTATCAGGTTTCGGCCGGGGATGAGTAAAACAGAAGATGTTCAAACGCTATTCTACTTCTAGATTATTTATTACTCGATATTTCGCGATCATATCGACCGCATCATCAAGGAGAATGCAACTGCAAATGATAAAACATAGCACGTTAGACTACTAATGTGTACAAAAACTTAAGAAAAACTTACAGAATCAAAAGTAGTTAGCCAAGAAAAGGAAAAACTGACTAATGAATTTTCCTGTTTAAAATCTCAATCCTAGAAAACAACAATGTTCACTACGAAAGACAGTTAATAATACGTTTGATATTGGCAGCTGGCGCGATGACATTGAAGGTGTTCGATCGCGATCACGTGTACGGGAGGCGAAAATCATCAAATTACAAAACAGAATCAAAACAAACCATCAATTCGGTTGCGTAAAATGAACTTAGGTCGATAGTACATTATAAAACGTATGCAAAAATTCTTTACAAAGGTCGTCAAGCTTACTAACGTAAATTAAAAATTAAAAATATTTCCATAAATGTTGCTTAAACCGTCAGTGTCAGTTCTAAAATTGACCGTATCCCGAGTATTGCTAATATGATACATTTCCAAAAATAGACGTGTTTTATATGAACTATCACGATCAATATCTGAACGTCTTCTAAACCAGGAGAGTGACCCGTATCCGCATGATGTACAGCCAAAGCGCATGATCTCTTCCTGATTTTGCAATCACTTTTATGTTGGGTGAGGCGTCTTCCCAACCATTGAGTGGTTTGACCGATGTAGCATTTTTGGCAATCCGCACAAGGTATCTTGTAAACGATGTTGCTATTAAGTAATGTCGGGTTTTATCCTTTAGTTTGGAAAATATCTTTGCATTCGTTTCGGTGTTGTACTTTATTATTCTGATATTTGCACTTGTTGAACGTTTCAATAATGAAATAATTGAATTTGATAAACGGTATATCATGGGTATTTTGAAATAATTGGTATCAACATTTACAACGTGATCTATAGGGCCGTCAAAATTATTTGATCTGTATATGAGGTTTTGGAGGATATTCCTCGGATTCGGGGTGCAGATGGGCGAAACGTGTTTCAAACCACTTCGTTTCTAAATGTTACGAATGACGAAAACCCATTGTCCTTAACGTTTCAGAGACAAAAATAAGTGAGTTTTTTATAACATCTTTTACGTTCGTACGTCATATCGTTTTAAATTCATATCCATGGTTATTACCAGAAAACAGTTTTGACTTCTGTCAAAACTGTTCCTTTCTCATTATTAAATATTCAACACAGCTGTGAAAGTGCGTGCCAACGTCAAACGCGTATGCAACAAGCTGCACCTCCGTTGTACTGACAGGCCAGGGTGCAGTGGGCCGAAACGTGTTTCAAACCACTTCGTTTCTAAATGTTACGAATGACGAAACCCATTGTCCTTAACGTTTCAGAGACAAAAATAAGTGAGTTTTTATAACATCTTTTTACGTTCGTACGTCATATCGTTTTAAATTCATATCCATGGTTATTATTAGAAAAAACAGTTTTGACTTCTGTCAAAACTGTTCCTTCTCATTATTAAATATTCAACACAGCTGTGAAGTGCGTGCCAACGTCAAACGCGTATGCAACAAGCTGCACCTCCGTTGTACTGACGAGGCCAGGGGTGCAGTGGGCCGAAACGTGTTTCAAACCACTTCGTTTCTAAATGTTACGAATGACGAAAACCCATTGTCCTTAACGTTTCAGAGACAAAAATAAGTGAGTTTTATAACATCTTTTACGTTCGTACGTCATATCGTTTTAAATTCATATCCATGGTTATTACCAGAAAACAGTTTTGACTTCTGTCAAAACTGTTTCCTTTCTCATTATTAAATATTCAATACAGCTGTGAAAGTGCGTGCCAACGTCAAACGCGTATGCAACAAGCTGCACCTCCGTTGTACTGACGAGGCCAGGGGTGCAGTGGGCCGAAACGTGTTTCAAACCACTTCGTTTCTAAATGTTACGAATGACGAAAACCCATTGTCCTTAACGTTTCAGAGACAAAAATAAGTGAGTTTTTTATAACATCTTTTACGTTCGTACGTCATATCGTTTTAAATTCATATCCATGGTTATTACCAGAAAACAGTTTTGACTTCTGTCAAAACTGTTCCTTTCTCATTATTAAATATTCAACACAGCTGTGAAAGTGCGTGCCAACGTCAAACGCGTATGCAACAAGCTGCACCTCCGTTGTACTGACGAGGCCAGGGGTGCAGTGGGCCGAAACGTGTTTCAAACCACTTCGTTTCTAAATGTTACGAATGACGAAAACCCATTGTCCTTAACGTTTCAGAGACAAAAATAAGTGAGTTTTTTATAACATCTTTTACGTTCGTACGTCATATCGTTTTAAATTCATATCCATGGTTATTATTAGAAAACAGTTTTGACTTCTGTCAAAACTGTTCCTCTCATTATTAAATATTCAACACAGCTGTGAAAGTGCGTGCCAACGTCAAACGCGTATGCAACAAGCTGCACCTCCGTTGTACTGACGAGGCCAGGGGTGCAGTGGGCCGAAACGTGTTTCAAACCACTTCGTTTCTAAATGTTACGAATGACGAAAACCCATTGTCCTTAACGTTTCAGAGACAAAATAAGTGAGTTTTTATAACATCTTTTACGTTCGTACGTCATATCGTTTTAAATTCATATCATGGTTATTATTAGAAAACAGTTTTGACTTCTGTCAAAACTGTTCCCTTTCTCATTATATATATATATATATATATATATATATATATATATATATATATATATATATATATATATATATATATAATAGAGGAAGAGTATTAGTCGTAAAAAGCAAAACGCTATTATTAGGTGTATAAGGGTGTTTCGACTATAGAGGCAGATTTGAAGTAGTCCAATCTAATTTTTTAATGACTCAATATTTCGTTACACAATCGTGAACATCCTCGGAGTAACTATAATTATAAAACGATTGTTAAAATACGGTTGATAAGTTATAAAGGAACTTACATTACTTAGACTTACTATGAGCTTACGTTTCTTTAGGAGAGCGAATTTTTTTAAATGTACAAGATGTTATTTGACAATTAATGATAACAATTTCATATTACAACGGTTGTTAAGCAATTTAACAATTAATTGTTGATGTCAAGGGAGAGTAGAAAGCTGAAAATGTTACTTAGATTATCAGTATCTGATTTCTCATTCATAGTGTTATTTTTCCTTATGTTACACATTTCCAGAAAAAGACGTCTCTTGTAGTTAATTTCACGATCTAAAATTTTGACATTATCGAAATCAATGTTGTGTCCTGTATTTTCTTATGTTTTCCTACTGCACACATCTTCTGGTCTCAAAACGCAGTCACTCTTATGTAATGCAATCCGTCTTCTTAAGGCTTGTGATGTTTGACCTATGTATATCAACGGGCATTGCTTACAATTCAGTTGATATATCACGTTTTTGGGAAAGGATTTTAATTTTGTCTTTTGTGTTTTTGTATAAAGATTTTCCCAATATCAAATTATAATATCCTATTTTGGTATTGGTGTATTTTCTAAAAAGTTTGGTTAGTTCTGGGTGATTTCCTTGATGTATGGAAGTTTGTTGAAGTTTTGAGTATTTTCGTTGATATTTTCTTCATGTCTTTGTCGCTGGAGAGTAGTTTGATATATCCTGGGGTTTGTCGTTATTTGTATATAAGTCTTTTGAGAAAATGAATGGAGTAACCATTTTCTTTCATTAAATCAAATAATCTTCTTAAAGCTGCATTCCTAAATGTGGGATGTGTGATGTCTGTGATTATCTTTTAAGACCTAATATCACATTCGTTTTAACTTTGATGTCATGGTAGGATTTCATATTTATGTATCTACCGGAACTGATAGGTTTCTGGTACCAATCTAATTTGATAGTGTTATCAAAGTCTCTAAAAATTTTGGTATCCAAGAAGGAACACATCTATTATTTTCTCTTTCTATTGTAAATTTTATGTGGTCGTCAAAAGAGTTAAAAACTCGTAAAACTTCTTCTCCTTTATCTTCAGGAATGGACAGTACTAAGTCATCAACATATTGATAAATGAATGGCGGAACGAAAGATAATTTACTTAAAGATGTTTTATGGTGGTTGTCATAACAATATCTGCTAAGATGGGGCTGAGGCAACTACCCATCGGGCAACCAAACTTTTGTCGATAGAAAGTATTGCAGTATACGAAAAATTCGATCCGAAAAGGAATTCAATAAGTTGTATGAAGATTTCTTTGGTATATTCGTGTGTTCCATGATGCTTTCCCAGTTTTCATCGATTATATAAATTGTCAATTCAAGAGAAATGTTAGTGAATAAGGATACCACATCCAACGATATAACTTCATAATTTTCCGGTACATTGAAATCATTTATCTTTTCTGCGAACATTTTCGAATTTGAGATTTGAAATTCATTGATATCCATGAAAGAAACTTTAAGTATATTTGCGATGTATTTACTCAAGAGAGATGTTGGTGATGAGATTGTGTTAACTATGGGTCTCATTGGAACTTGAGGTTTATGTACCTTTGGAGGCCATAAAACCTTGGTGGGAAAGAACCATAACACGTCAATTCTTTTGCGATAGCGGCGTCGATAAAATTTTCGTCTTTCAATCGTTTAACCCATGTATTGTTTCTCTTTCAATTCTTGTAGTAGGATCTCTTGATAGTTGTTCATAAATATTCGTATCATGAACCAAAGAATCGCATTTCTGATAATATTCACTCTTCTCCATTATTACAGTCATATTTCCTTTGTCCGAATTCAATACCAAAACATTGTCATTATCATTTAGAAATTTTTGGTTTTCACAAGTTGATTGATGAAATTAGGCCTCGAATTATTTTTCAGGAAAAATTTGTTAATATATTTGTCGCTTGAGCTCTTACTAGATCCTTAAAATTTGAATTTATGTTACCAATAATGTATTCTGTATCAGCTAGTAATTTTTAATCGAAATTTGTTTACGATTAGGGCGAAAATTTTGGGCCCAGAGATAAAATTTTAAGAACATCCTCGGAAATGTAGTGTTAGTAAGATTTACAATCCAAGACTGTTTGCATTTGATGCCATTCAAATAGTTGATTTTGAGTTTGTCTAGTTTTTAAATGAACATTTTCACTTTCTGGAATTCTTTATCATATGAAATATTTTGATGGAGCAGGAAATCATATATATATATATATATATATATATATATATATATATATATATATATATATATATATATATATATATATATATATATATATATATATATATATATATATATATAAGTTCCTATTATTATTAGTGACTGCGATTTAAGTATATTCAATAAAGTTTAGTGGGAATGGAGTCAATTAATGCAAGAATACTCTTTATTCCGTTTTCTCGAGCTTTCATGACCTCTCCTTCAACCTCCTATTGTCGCTTCGTCAGGAGTAGCTACAGTGATATAGTAAGTATAGTCTAGTCATTGAAATTATGAGTAAACTTACGAATCTGAGATTTAACAATGCTTAAAGAATTGTGTTACAATCATTGAAATCATACATTGGATGAAGGAACAGTGAATGATGTCAGTGTCGTTATAATAATCGATAAAATCACAGCTGTTGGTATTATCAATGACTGTTCCTAATTACAATAATTCACATGGATATCCGATTAACGTTTAAAACTATTTATCATGGTCAAATTTAATCAAATAAAGTAAATCGCACTTAAATTGTCGATGTCTTTTTGAGAATTACAACAATTATCATTTTGAGTAATCCTTAACATTTCCAAAAATGCTCTCTTTTTATTATTCTTTTCGATGTCTAATATTTTAATGTTATCAAAATCGATCGCATGTTTATTGGATAGAGCATGTTTCACCAATGCACATGTTTCTTTTTTTGTTCTAATATTACTTTTGTGCAAAAGAATTCTTTGATTAAGTTTAGTTTCAGTTTGACCAATATAAGTGACATCACAATCCAAACAATTAATTTTGTATACTACGTTAGATTTATTGATTAATTTCTCATTGTCTTTTAATTTAGTGAAGAGCGATCTAACTGTTTTCAAATTTTTTTATTGCAATTTTAGTTTCGGATTAGATAAAATGTTTGAAATTCTCTTAGTAATTATAGTAGATTGAATAGAGATCCAAGTAACACTGTTCAACAAAAATTAATAAAATGATTGGCGAACTTAAAAGAAAAAACTATATATCGACAACTCTCGCAAAAACATTGACATTTTATAAAGGAACAGGCAAAATTTTATGGACTTCCTAAGATCCATAAAGAAACTTTAAGTTTAAGACATATTATTTCATCAATTAATACTCCTGATATCAAAATTGCTGAATTCATAAAGAACGTACTAACTAATGCCTATAACAAAATAATCCGTATTATATTTCCGATTCTTTTGAATTTTCGAATTACATAAACGATTTGACGATACCTAATGGTTTTGTGTTAGTTAGTTGGGATGCGATATCACTCTTCACTAATATTTCCATTGAAATTACGTTGAAGTGTTTAGAATTGAAATGGTCAACAATCCAAGAATACTGTCCATGTGAAAAGAGAGAATTCATGGATTTAATCAAAATTATTTTTCGATTCGGTCATTTTTCCTATAAAGAAACGTACTATAAACAAAAGTGTGGACTACCAATGGGATCTGTTGTTTCACCGATTATCGCCCAATATGTTTTAGACTTAGCACTTGATACAATGTTTGCCCAAATTAAATTTTAGTGTACCCTTTTGTAAAAATTTATTGATGATATCATAACAGCAGTTCCTGAAAATCAAATTCAATCATCTTTAAATTTACTTAATCAATTTGATCCCAAAATTCAATTTACAGTTGAAATTGAACCCAAAACTCAGTACCTTTTTGGATACGAAGGTTATTAGAAAAGATAATGTCCTTATCAGACTGGTATAGAAAACCTATGTCATCTGGTAGGTACTTGCATTATCTTTCATATAATCCAATGAGTATGAAAATTAACACCATAAGAAATTTAAAAACAAGGATCTGTAAAATATCACATAACTCTTTTATTGAAAAAATTTAAAATTATTAAAAGAATTGATGGTCAGTAACGGATACCCAATTAAATTACTTAACCAAATTATTTATAACATACCGAATATAACAATAAATGAAACATCACCAAGACCACAACAGCAACAACAGTTTAAATTCATCACAATTCCATGGATACAAGACTTTACTAAGAGAATTTCAAACATTTTATCTAATCCGAAACTAAAATTGCAACAAAAATTTGAAAACAGTTAGATCGCTCTTCACTAAATTAAAAGACAATGAGAAATTAATCAATAAATCTAACGTAGTATACAAAATTAATTGTTTGGATTGTGATGTCACTTATATTGGTCAAACTGAAACTAAACTTAATAAAAGAATCCTTCTGCACGAAAGTAATATTAGAACAAAAAAAGAAACATGTGCATTGGTGAAACATGCTCTATCCAATAAACATGCGATCGATTTTGATAACATTAAAATATTAGACATTGAAAAGAATAATAAAAAGAGAGCATTTTTGGAAATGTTAAGGATTACTCAAAATGATAATTGTTGTAATTCTCAAAAAGACATCGACAATTTAAGTGCGATTTACTCTTATTTGATTAAATTTGACCATGATAAATAGTTTTTAAACGTTAATCGGATATCCATGTAAATTATTGTAAATAGGAACAGTCATACCAACAGCTGTGATTTTATCGATTATTATAACGACACTGACATCATTCACTGTTCCTTCATCCAATGTATGATTTCAATGATTGTAACACAATTAAGCATTGTTAAATCTCAGATTCGTAAGTTTACCTCATAATTTCAATGACTAGACTATACTTACTATATCACTGTAGCTACTCCTGACGGCGACAATATAGGAGGTTGAAGTAGAGGTCGCGAAAGCTCGAGAAAACGGAATAAAGAGTATTCTTGTATTAATTGACTGCATTCCCACTAAACTTTATTGAATATATATATAAATAATAAAGATTAGATTAATCACGCGGGAAAATAATAATACGATTAAAAATGAAGTTAATGGCATAACCCGCAATCTGGATAACCGCAGACATGCGCATGTTTCTGGCTTATTGGCTGTCATCAATGCGGCGTAATCCAAGCTCCAGGATGTTACGAACTTGGATGAGAACTACAATACAGTTTTCGTCAGAACGACCAAATGCAAATTTGTAGTATTAGCTGGGAGACCCTCGTAGCGTCAAAATAATAATTAGTGTAGTAATGTAAACAGTAAGATAAGTAGGTACCTACCTATAAATTGTTATTAATTAATTGAACCTATTTTCGGACTCTGAGGATCAAAGTGTTTCAGATTGTTTATATGTTTGGCGATTTTCATTGATTTCGCCATACCTTTACTCGTAAACTAAGTAGGTATCTAATCTTTTCTAAAATTTCAAAAGCTTAGCTCGGCAGACTGCGCCATGATAAACACGTTATGACAAGTCCGTTCGTGCCAGTCGGCGATTGCGACGAAATTATGTAGGTACCTACTTAAAGTCAATCACCTACGTGACAGAGTGAGACAAATAGTATTTCGTGTCTACATTATTTATTTTTATAATTACATTATTGGAGATTTATTCATTTTATTTAGGTAAGTCGGTATTTTTAATGGGGAAATATCGTTGTAAAATGTTTTTTGATAAATTATATTTCATTATGCTCAGCTTCTCGTGTGTATTTACGTAGGCATACATTGACATAAGTAGTAAATAATGGCAAAACTTATCATCTGCTGTAATAATTTAAAAAAATATTTATTAACAGCTTCACCGAGAACTGAAGAACTGAAGAAGAGCATCGAGAATTCAATCGGGATTGGACAGATTCGTTCGCTTTTATATGCAACTCAGATGGCTTTCCGACTTGTCTCATTTGCCACGAAAAACTAGCACACAATAAGAAATCAAATGTAGAAAGACATTTCAATACAAAACATACTCAGTTTGCTAGTAAATATCCAGCCGGCGAAGAACGAAAAAAAGCTGTCGACGAGCTCCAAAAACAAATACAGCAATCAAGTTCCATGTTGAGTAACTGAACGCAATCTACAAGTAATGTTAATCTGGCAAGCTTCGCGGTATCACTAGAAATTGCAAAAAAAGGCAAACCATTCACAGATGGCGAGTATGTCAAAGATTGCTTCATACGTGCATCTGAAGAACTGTTTCGTGATTTCAAAAATCAACCAGAAATTTTGAAAAAAATCAAAGATTTGCCACTATCTGCAAAAACAGTACAAGATAGAATAGCTAAAATGTCTTAAAATGTAACATATTTGCAGGTGGAAGACATTCAACTGGCTTCTGCCTTGTCACTTGCTATGGATGAGTCTTGCGACATAAAAGACACGGCACAAGTTGCCCTTTGTGCCAGGTATATATCTTCCCAAGGTCCAAAAGAAGAACTTCTATGATTACTACCGCTCTCGGGACAAACTAGAGGGGAAGATATAGGGAATGCCGTGCAAAAATGCTTCGAAGATAATAAGATCGATTTAAATAAAATCGTTTCAATAGCAACTGATGGAGCCAGAAGTATGATAGGAAAAAATAAAGGGACAACAACGATTCTTCAGAGCAAAATAAACCACGAAGTTCTTACGTTTCACTACATAATACATCAAGAAGCGCTTTGTGCCCAAACATTTCCGGCCGAAATAGTTGAGGTCATGAATTTGGTAATCAAGATTGTTAACAGCATCTTGTCAAAAGCACTCTACCATCGTCAGTTCAAAGAATTTTTAAACGAAATGAAGACTCAGTATTCCGACCTCCTTCTTCACAATAAAGTGCGATGGCTTTCCAAAGGTAAGGTGTTGAAGCGTTTTGCTTTGTGCTTGAATGAAATAAATACATTTCTCAATGAAAAAGGCATTAATCACCCTGAATTGGAGAACGACAAATTGTTGCAAAAATTTTACTTTATGGTGGACATCACGGCGAAATTAAACGAGCTGAATCTAAAACTGCAAGGAAAGGGAAACCCAGCCTATGTTTTGATAGAAGAATTGATTTGTTTCGAAAAAAAATTAATTATTTTTGCAGAAGATATTCAGAGCGGTAAATTACTTCATTTTCAATTTTTAAAGCAATATCGCGATAAAACCAGTGCAACTGTCGACACGAATTACTTCAGCACAGTTATACAAAAAATTAAAGATGAATTTGCTGGCAGATTCCAGCAATTCAAAACCAACAAAACCACTCTAGCATTCACAGTAAACCCTCTCAACACAAACAGTAACGAAATACACATTGAGCCATTTGGAATTGATACTGCATCTCTAGAAATGCAATTGATCGATTTGAAAAGTGAAGATTTGTGGAGTAGAAAATTTACAGAGTTGAAAAGTAAGTTAGAAGAGTTGGAGGTCCAGAAGTCTATGTACGTAACGCAACAAAAATGGACAGCTTTAAAAGAAATGCCCCGAGTTGAGGCACTTATATTCGACGCATGGTCTTCCAGATTGCTACAGTGAGGTGAAGAAGTTGGCATTTGAAGTGCTGACTATCTTCGGATCGACATATTCGTGCGAGCAATCGTTCTCTTGCATGAATATAATTAAAAGTGAAGTAAGAAGCCAACTAACAAATGAAAATTTACAGTCGTGTTTGAAACTTAAAACAACAAGTTATGAGTTAAATTTATCCCAACTTTCTAAACACATGCAAAGCCAACGCTCCCATTGAATTGGTTGATCAAATTTATGTTATTGTTATGTTTTATTTTTAAGTACAAGTTACATTGTTAAGTAAAGTTTAAATTTTCTACTTGAATAACCATGCAGAGCCATCGCTCCCATTGAATTTGTTTGCTCAATTGTTTGTTTTGAAGTTCCTACAAGTTAGTGTTGTAAGTAAATGTTTAATTGTTTTCATTTTTATCTTATTCATTATCATGTGATTATTTGTTGTGAAAAACACAACTTATTTATGAATAAATAGATATTTTTCTTATGAATAAATAGATTAGTTTTTTTTTATCAACAAACTTTATTTATGAAAGTATAGAGGCTATTTATTGTTGGCAAAAAAAAATTTCGTGGCTCTTTGAAAACTTGAAATTTTGTAAATAGTAATTTTTGGCTCTTCCGACTCAAAAGGTTGCCAACCCCTGGTCTACACCAATGTGGATGCTGCCAAAACTATTTTCTCGAATGGATACCTTATTACGCAGCTCATGCCAATTTATCTTCAATGTCATCCTTGATGAAAACCAATGGCGCCAAGCTACCTTACCTATAAACAAAGGTGACATTGGATTACGTATCGCACTACCGGCCTTTCTAGCTTCGACTTTTGGCTGCCAAAAGCTTGTCTCTACATTACTGAATTCAAAGGAGGATCAAGTTGCTGTCTCTCATCAAGAAGAAGCCCTATTAAGCTGGGATGCTATCGACACCGAGCAAGCGGAAGTAACATCAATCCAGAAATTATGGGATACGATTTACATTAACAGAATTATGAGCCAAGAAATTAACTCATCCACTTTGGTGGACAAAGCTAGAACTTTGGCGATACGAGATTCTCAGGCTAGTGCCTGGCTTTACGCTATTCCATCAAAAAGGGTTGGAACTCTTATGGACGATCAAGACTTCAAAATATGCATTTCCCTGCGACTCAGCTGTAAAAGATACCATAGCCATGAATGTATTTGCGGTAAATCGGTGGACGAAGAAGGCTACCAAGGACTGAGTTCCAATATTAGTCAAGGACGACATTCCCGACATAATGAGCTTAATCACATTATTAAGCGGGCATTGGGCTCATGTAACATCGCAGCCGTTCTAGAGCCGACCGGTCTTTCTCGAGACGATGGAAAACGGCCGGACGGAGCGACTCTGGCTCCCTGGGAGAAAGGGCAACGGCTTATCTGGGACGTCACATGCGTCGATACTTTGGCGTCCACCTACATTACCAAAACCTCCTCATCCGCTGGCGCCGCTGCCGACTTGGCTTGTAAGAGAAAGCACGACAAATACACACAACTAAAAACTAGCGGATTTGTTTTCAAAGCGTTAGCTTTCGAGACATTGGGTCCTTGGGGAACAGAAACGACTTCTTTTTTGAATATATTAGGCTCTTTTCTCATAGAGGAGTCAGGAGACCCACGGGCAAAACAGTTTCTCCTGCAACGATTATCACTAGCAATCCAACGTGGTAACGCTGCCAGTATCAAAGGGACTTCCTCGAAACAACCAAACCTAGATGAAATCTTTAATTTATAATTATATAAATTTTGTAGAATACGAATAAAATTTAACATTTTTCTTTATTATTTTCAGATTCCGACACCCTCTGCACATTGAAAAAAAAAATTAAGAAAAAAGTGAAATAATGAAATTTTTTAATAGTTCATATTTCTCGAAACATTATACATTGCAGTATTTCCTACTTCATCGTCCAAGGTAAGTTTTTTCAAAAACAACAATCGATTTCGATTTCATTATCATTATTTAATTTTTCTCCGGGCTCTCACATGAAGAAAGGAAAACCGCACGGAATGATTTTATTTCGATCAAAAGAGCAAGAACAAATGGATACTTAATATTATCGAAATTACAACGGTCATTCGACAGATAAAAAAGAAAGAAATTTATGGTTATAAGAGGAAACTGGGTAACCGTAAATCTCTTATTATTACTCCACCGATTGATATTTTTTAAAAACAATAGGGCAATTATTGATATCATTATTATCATTATTCTTTTATTGCTGAAAATCACTTTCTAAAAATGGTAAATGAGAAGATAACTATCTACAACATCGAGCACACATCCTGTACCAAAGATAAAAATTAAGTATCATTATTATTTTTATTGTCATCGCATATTATCGATAAATAAGTTATCGACAAACATTTTACATTATTAATTTTTTGAAATTTTTTTCTAGAAAAACTGTAAAATTTCATACTTTCTTCTTGAAGAACGATGGTGAGAAAAAAGAAGAAAATCAAACAAAAATTCGAATACAATTTAAATGGGACAAAAACTTTATCAAGAACAGATCACTAAATCGAGCAACATAACGAACAGTCTAAAGAACAATATCTACAAGAATTCTTTGTTGTTATTATCAATATCGATCTGAAATCATTTTTTTTATTGTCATGCAGGTTATACCAGTTCATACTCTTCATAGAGACGCAAAGTCATTTCATACAAATTAATCTCTAATATCCATGATAAAAACGAATTTCAAAAAATTAAATTAATTTTCGTCATTATTAAATGAACAATTCCTCTTTCAATTATTGTCACTGTTGTTTAAATAAGAAATAAAAAATACGCTAACGACGACTTATCCCATTTTGAATTATCATTCATTTGATTTATGAATTTTTGACGTTTGCTAAAAAACACGGTACAGAAGTAACGTGCGTACAATTCGAGCACTTAAAAAAATTGAAGTGTTTTATTTGAAAATCATCGTCGACTCTAATGATGTCGTACAAATGACGATGATGATGATAATTATAATACATAATGAATTTTGAAACAATATTCCAAATAATTGTAATAAGAACAATCGGAGACTGAATGAAAAAAGGAAGAAAGTAATAAGCAACTTACATTATAGTTTTTTCATTTCACAATATCGTATTCATCAAAGGATAATTAATTCTAATAATAATCATTTTACGTTTCAAAATATATATATTTACGTACTGGTGTAATCTACAAATGTATTATAGGATAAATAATTTCACATATGATTGTAAGCTGTACTGTACCGGCGCTGTAGTCAAGCGCCCGGCAGTCAGTCGTTTTTAAAACTTGAGATCGAAGCAACCGTAAGAGCTCTTTGATATTACACGTTTTTTCGACGAGACGATGAAATCAGCGGTCGATGAATTGAACGGATATTTTAGAAATACATGTGATTCATATTGAATCGTTCACACTTCTCGACTCACGTTGAAAAATTGTTCCGGTACCATTTGCACCACCGTGCGGTTTTCTAAACACACGTTAATGGAATGGCGAAAACAACTTTTGCTTTTTTAAAAACAGGACGGCTAATAGAAGCATTCAGACATGCACGTATCGTTCTGCACGGTACGGAAGTTTATACGAAATTTTACAACAACGGTCCAGTTATTTTGTGGAGATACATGAGGTAGGTACACTTTAAAATGGGTCCAGAAATAGATACGGACTCGATACAACTGTTCAACTACGTCTGGCAAATCCACCGTGAATAGCTGTCCGGCAGATTTGTCATCTCGTTGACGTGTAATGTGAAAGAGCTCTAACGACGTGTGGTTGCCGTTTGTGTATTTTTTCGTTCTGCAAAATAGAGTGCTTAAAATCAACGCCGTTCATTAATTGTGTCCTTTCTGAAAACGAAGAATCTGGAATTTTTCTATAGTATTCCTACGTGAACTTAATTACTTTGAATTGTTCAAGAATAATATAATGTAAGGTATATAGTAAATTCGTTCATCATCAAATGATTGATTCTGCATTGCATTTATTCATTAATACAATTTTCTATCTAAAAAATTTTTTGCCCTTATCTTGAAAAATTTTAAGGAGAAACAATTTATTCAAATATAATCAAAAAACGATTAAGATTTAATCATGCAATTTTTTTATGCGCACGCACATTATTCATTATTATTTAAATATGTGTGAGCAAAAGATACCAAAATCAAAAAAGAAAAAGAAGGAATGATGATAACACATACCAAATGATATCTGTTGAGTACACATTCTTGTTTTTTGATGAACATATGCAGTATATCGCGTTTTGTTAGCGTACCGCAACCAGATACCTTTTAGTTGTCGAACTAGACGTTTTGTTCGTCGGTTATCGAGAAAACCCGTTGCAATCGTTGTTTGTTCTACTTCATCGGAAACTGTATCCGCCAACAAAGGGGTACCCCCAACGGACATCGGCAGCTCCGAGTGAATCCGGGTGAGTCGATCAGAACAATATTTTGTGCGGCCTAGATGGCGATAAGATCCGTCCATTTTTTGTCGTATTTTGTATAGACTCATAGTTTATACAATATCGATTCATAATCCTCACTTGTAACAGTCGAAACACAAATTCTTTTATTTTTATTATTTAACGACTTCAGTAACGAAATGGTGATATTGTTTGTAGAAAAAAAATGAATTAATATATCCTGTTCACACTTTCAATATACCGGGTGACCCATTTTAATCTACGGACCCGAATTTCTTCTAAACTACGTGGTCTACAAAAAAATGGTTCAGACAAAAGTTGAGCAGGACAGGAGGGCCATTTGATGGTAACATTAGTTTTGACCTTGAAGTCAGTTTTGAAGGTCATTTTTGAAGATCAAGATGGTTATTCAATTGGTAACCCCTATTTTGAGTGCTCATTTGTAAAGAGTCGAAATTTTACATCAAATTTCTTTTAAGTGAAAATTATTTTGTGACCTTACCAATGCTAAGTAGCTAAACCTGTGATACATTTTGATCAGAAAAGTAGGATCAATCACATGCCCATTCACACATTCCGCACCAGACCATGAGGCTCCATTTATCGATTTCTGGTGGTCTACAGCTATGTACCTGTAAGGATTTTCGTTGCGACCAATAGTGCAGACAGTTATGTCATTTGAGAAACATCAGTTGACCAAGTCATTGGTCGTACGAATCATCACTGGTACAGAGCTGTAGACCGCCAAAATCGGAGGAGCCTAATGGTCTGGTGCGGGTTGTAAATGGGCTGATCAGGTTGATCTGTTGGACCAACAGATACAGCTGGGCTTTTCACTAAAGTGTTAATTTCCGCTCTTTCAAATCAACTCAAAAATTTTACCATTTAAATCCATCTTGACCTTGAAATGACCTTCAAACGACTTCAGGTCAAAACTAATAATTACCATCAAATGGCCTCTGCCCAACTTTTGCTGAACCATTTTTTAACCAGAGTTTGAAAATCGAATCATAGGTAAATGAAAGATTTTACCTTTAAGAAACGTTCTCCTTTCCCGATGAAAATTGGGCTAACCTTTCAAAAATTTTGAACCCTTGAAATATCTTAAAATCTTTAATAAACCTTAATTGTTACCCTTAAATTGGCGTTGCCCAACTTTTAAATTTATTTTTTGAGAACCTTTAAAATGAAATTTTAGTAACAAATAGAAATTGAATTTTTCAATGAAATTTTTCAAAGAATTTAATGTATGGTTAAAATGAGTTAGAATCATATTGTAAACCATTAAGCTATTAAAACAAAAATTTGCATCGAAAAAAATTTTTTAAAATTATTTAAATTCGGTAAAAATGGTTATTAATTTTTGTAAGAAAAATAATTTTAATAATAATTGGTTTTTAAATAATACACCCAAGTCTAACGTAGGAATTTTTAAACTTTTCCAAACAAAAATGGTTCAAAAAACAACGGCCATTTAATTGGAAATTTATTTTGGAAAGAAAACTACGTAAATATTTTTCCGGAATTAATTTTCCTACGGTTTTCAAATTTGCCAAAATTTGAAAAAAAGGGTTAATAAAATTAAATATTTAAGGAAATTCACCACCAAAAGTTTCTAAAACGTAAATTGGAAGAGACTTTCCAAACCAAAATTAACCGTTCAAATTAACCCATTCGGTAAAAATTTAAAATGTATTTTGAAACCATATAAATTTGACGGTTTAATTAAATTGGGAATAAAAACAATTTTCCAATTTCAATGACAAATTTGTGTTAAAACCAAAATTTCAACCAAAAATAGGGTTAATTTAATAATTAATTAAATATTCAAAAATTCAAGGAAACCAAAATGGGCCACTTTGGTCAACAAGAAAAAATATTCCAATGGTCCTACATTCAAGATTTATTCTAAATGATCATGTCACAAATTATCTGAATAAGTATTGAATATCAGAAACTCACTTTTATGATTTGCGATCATAACAAACCTAATATCAACTTGCTCCTCTTTTTAGCGAGAATTTTGCATCACAATACCATGATAATGGAAACCGTTCACCATTTTTCAAAGCATTCTGCTAACGCTCATAAAATATTTTTCAGATTAAAGAACAACTCATCCACTTCTACCAGAAACGAATACCATCAAGTATTGAAAAGTTTAATCGAATATGAATGGAAATCAATTATGAATGAAAATAGTATTAAACATATCCAAAACTATTGTGTAATTAATATTCAAATTTGGCGACATCTTCTTTAAAAGTTAGTGTCAAAAAAATATTTTATTAATTTTTCATTTTCACTCAATTGCCTTTTTTTATATATATAAGAGAACTGTAGCACGATTCGTTTTATTTTGATTAAATAAATGAATAAACAATTGAAAATTTTTCAATTAAATACATAACATGCAACCATTCCACACATAACACGACGTAACAATGACGTCATGTAATAATGAGATAGTTACATATGGTTATTTTGTTTACTTTTTATATCCACAGATAAATTAGTTACTTCTATGTTCATGTTTTATAAAATCTTCTTTGGTTTATCTGCGATTCGCAGAAAAATTCGATCGATGAAACACTTCAGTTATGACACTTGTAACTAGAGATTCACGGCTTGACTTGATATTCAAGCTACTTGACCTGACTTGACTTGAAATCAAGTCAAGTTCAAGTCAAAAGTAGTAGTTTTTTCAATCTCAAGTCAAGTCAAGTGTTCATTTATCAAGTACTTGAAAGATCAAGTACTTCTCATCAAGCTACTTGATTTTTAACAGTTTTATAAATGATGAAATTGATGAGAATGAACGTTGCGAAAAACACTTTAATTATGAAACTTATTGTATAAAAGAACCAAAAATATAAACTATTTTAAAATTGATACACGAATTAAATCTCTATAACATAAACGTAAAAACTACAAAATAAAAAAAATGCAAAATATTGATAAAAATTGTTTCTTAATATTGAGAAGCCTCCAAGCACTGTTTTATTTCATCATTTTCCATCCAGGATTTAAGGCACATGAGGCATCTTATGGATTTCTCACCTAATCTATTGCGGGTTTTGTAATGGTCAGGCAGCTCTTGAGAACTGTCTTTCAACCGGAGCTGAAGATGCTGGAGTTGATAAAAATCTTTTGGCCATTTTGGCCAAGTTTGGAAAAATGTTTTCGTGGCTCTTCCACCATTCTAATATATCTTCAGAACTGTTAGCACGTAATTCAGACAAGAATTTGTCTATTTCATAACGCCAAGCCATTTCATTTGTTCGATTCACAGGAGATTTCTCGAATAAACTCAGGAGATCGATGTCAAACTCACTGTATTTATCCTTTGATGATGAAGATGATGCTGTTGTGCTCTGTAGATCTGGCTGAAAATATTTTGATTTGAAAATTTCTTCAAAGTGTTTGACAGCTTCCTTTTCCAAGTCTTTTCCCCAACTTGTATTGGAGAATGTTTCCACTTTATGCCGGGGATCTAAGATTAATACAACACAGTACATCCAGTTGGTTCTTTGGTAATGTTTGATGATTTTTTCTTTAGCCGCTTGAATACTGTCGAATTCATTAGCCCATTGTTCTAGCTTATCCGGGAGCATATTTATACCAATTATCACCATCGGAAGTGTGCAATATGTTTCACCCTCTAATGTTTTGGAAATTGTCTTGAAACTGTTTAGATATTTGCAAACTCGATCTATTATCGACCACTCCGTGTCTGTAGGCTTCAAATTTTTCATATTTTCTGTATTATCACAAAGAATGTTTATAGATTTCTTCATATTGAGGCCCCATCGCAGCATATCCAAAGTTGAATTCCATCTTGTAATCATATATAATTTTGGCATAGCCATTGTTAAAATCAAAGTAGTGCAAAATTTTTCGAAATCAATGCGCAGATTTTCAGAATTTTTCAACTTCTTTCCAAGGCAATGAATTTTTTTATTGGAGATAGTGAATTTAGATCTCCAGTTATCTCATCACTGTCCGATAGGGTTGCATCTGTCTCTGTCTCTTGAAACTCAGAATTTGAATCAAGTATTTTTATAAAATCTCTTGCCCCCAAATTTAAAATATGCGCAAAACATACGAAGTGACTATTTTTAGGGTCAATGTCGGAAATAAGACAGGTAAGCTTATTCATAAATGTGAAATTGCTGTTTGTATTGTCGGTTGTAATTCCTTGCACAGAATTTGTCAAATCGAAGAATTCCAATGTATCAGCAAAAAGCTTTGCTATCCATCTGCCAGTATGTTGTCCATGCGCCGAAACAAAATCCAAGAGGATGGCTTGCAGTTTCCAATTATTATCAATGAAATGAGCAGTGATTCCATAGTATCCTTTCATACTAAAAGAAGACCAACCATCTATTGTGAATGAGTTTTTGATTTATATTTCTTGAGTAAACTTTTGAGGGTATTCTGTGCTGACCCGAACATTTCCATTGCCAAAGAATTTGTTTTATTTCTACCAGACTGCGCGATTGATTCAGTCAGCTCGGAGCTCGGGAACCCCGTATTTTGTCTAAGCGCGAGCGGCTTGCAGAACTATACGCCGTGCGTATCAAGATCAAGTAATATCAAGTAGCTTGATTTCAAGTCAAGTAATAAATATCTCAAATCAAGTCAGGTCAAGTATGTAAATTGCCACGTACTTGATTTTCAAATCAAGTCAATCACTTTGTTAAAATATCAAGCTACTTGACTTGATGAATCTCTACTTGTAACGATAAGTCGCATTTACATTTTCATCCACTAATATCTATTCAATCTTGGCCATAAATACGAACGGAATAATTTCTCAATAAACAAAAAAATTAAATCAAATGAATAATGAAAGCATATTGCATTTCATTTTTTCATCAACGGAACATTAAAATACATAAGTTGATCCATGTTGAAGAAAACCGAAACGTCAAAAAGAGAAATTTGACAAATCGCGACAAACGGATCGCACAAAAAAACGACGAATGAAAAAATGGAAATAATGACGATAAACGACAATCGATTATCTATCGATTCTGTTTCACGAATTCGACCTCCTACAGTTAGAAACATAAATGTTCTGATATTCTTTTTCTTTGTGGCAGTCTTTATGATGCTTTCAACTGAACCAATAAAATGATAATATTGTAAAAATAACGCAAATTATTCGAAGATAACTGTTTTTAAATTATTTTTCATTTACTCATTTACTTATTCCCATTTTTTTTTATGTTGTTCAAGATGAGATCAACGGAGGAAAAACAAAGAAAAGAAAATGAAATCGTGCAGGAGAGCCCACCGAATGGGCAAGAGATGGAGGTGGTGGCGGAAAGCGCGGGCCCTGCTGCCACAGAACAAAAATCTGTATAATATTTTTTCGGCGCCTATTTTGTTTTTTTTTTTATTATTAAATTTTTTTTCTGTGGCAGCGTCCAAACGGTTCGTTTGTGAGTATCTATTTTTCCGGGAATTTTTTTTACACAGTTTCGTCAATTTTCATCAATTACAATAAATTCATTTTCATCTTAGCAAATTCAGCATTCCAATAATGCTAATATCATAATTTATAATGGCGGCGGGCGTCCCAATCGCGGCCGAGGATGAGGTCGAGGCCGCGGCCAAGGAAGGACATTTAACAACAACAACGTAAGAAAAAAAATGAGCAACAGGAATTGATTGTATAAAAATATCAATATTTTTCAGAATAATGAAGCGGAAACAAAAATAAATAAATGAAATTAAAAGAATATATATCTCATTCTTTTCTACAAACGGAGACAACTTAAAGAAAAAAAAAACCGGCAGACACCATACAGATTCAAAACTGTATATGTTGAGTATGCTTCTAGCATAGCAGAAACGATGATATAAAAAAAATGCATTGAGGAAAAAAATACATTCAGAAATCGTCTCGATTCCAATAATTGAAAAATAATGATACTACAGAAAAAAAAGACGGAAAATAAAAAATACTCCTTTTGCAAATGGAATTGTACTGCGATTGAAAAAAAATGTGCTCCTCAAATATTGAAAATATCATTAATAGCATAAAAAAAAATTACGAAAAAAAAAAACGATATTCAAATAAAAAAGCCCACATCATACACACAATTTACAACAGTCGCTGTGGTTCGAGCACAGCCAATCAAACACCTTTTTCAACGTAAAAAAATAATGTATATAACATCACAAAAACGAAAAAAATATTAACTACAGTCTCAATACATATAATTGAAAGAGAAAATCGAAAAAAATGTATATGACAACACCAAACGACCTAACCTATACTTTACAACTGTATATAATCGCTGTGGTTGAAGCACAGCCAAAATGGCAAGAGAAAATAATCCAAAAACAATGGAAAATTAACAGATCTTCGATTCCCTTTATAAGAGAAAATAATATTGTAGGAAGAAGAAAAAAATTAAAAAAAAAGCATTTCTTTTTAATAGATTTATGATATTACTGAAACAAGATATACTTTCAATATGAATACTCGAAAAAAAAATGAATAAAATTTCGAAACTCATTTTCAGGAATATCATATATCAGCCGCACCATACTTTACAATCGTATATCATCGCTGTGGTTCGAGCACAGCGAAAATGACAAAAAAAAAATCCAAAAACGGAAATTCAACTATTAAAAAAAATGAAATTATAAAGAAAAAGATTTGTTTTTGATGAAGTAGAATAAAGGAATATAGCATAAAAAAACGAAGAAAATATTACTTCTCACAAAATCTGAAAACGCTATCCGAATGAGAAAGCAGACATAATCCACACTTTACAACCGTATATCCTCGCTTTGGTTTCAGCAAAGCCCAAATGGCCCAAAAAAAATTAGCATCGAAATTCGACCGAATTACAAAAAAATATTATCTCCCAAATTTCCTTACTATTTAAAAAAAAATTGATACGCCCATAGTGACAAAAAAAAGCGGCCGAAGGCCAGTCTAGTTTCTCACTTCCCGGCCGCTAAAATAGGACAATACTGGTCTGATTTTTTTTTTTTTTTTGAGTTTGTCAATAAAGAAGTCCCGTACTATTTTTGGTACAATAAGGTGAACATTTCCGAGCATATTGGAGAGAAAATATATGTAAAAGACATAATGGGGCCTGACCTTTAGGCCAGGGATGGGTTGCCGTCTTGGAGTTATACCTTTATGCGAGCGCCCCCTGGACGACGTACCATAGGTAGTTCCGGGACACGACACAAGGAGTATGCATTGGGATAGCGAGAGGGGTAGACGCAGATGTGTTACGGTGTGCTAAGAAAGAATAAAGAATGTCGTTTGAAGCAGTAATTATTGTGCCCTAATTAGTAGCCGAGCTCATTACAGCAATCAGAAGTCGGATAAAGAAGTCAACAAGATAAAGATATCAACGAAAATGTCGAAATTTTCCGCACAAAATTTGAAGGAAATTCTGGAAGCACGTGGCGCGTCGAAGGCGGGTAAGAAGACCGATTTACTTGCAAGGATCGAGCAGCTCGACCCATCAGGAAGTTGGATGAGGGAGTTCGAGGAATCTCGGCGTGAACAAGTTGAATCGGATTCAGTCGAAACAAATATTCAGAAATAATGTGGGGAAAAATCGGCGAAATGCAGAAAGCCATGGAAAGCATGATTGCGCAGTTGCCAGTTGCAGCATCCTTAGATCCGGACCAACGAGACGGTGACGAACGATGTCAGCTGCTTTCGGAAGCACGAGCAACGCCGCAAACAAGAGAGATGGGAACGACATGATGCAAAATGTATTTTAGTTATTATCGACAGTTTCACTAAATTTACAAAACTTTTCCCAACGAAATCGACAACAGCAAAAGAAACAATAGGAATTTTGAAAAGATTTTTCTCATATTATAGTAAACCCAAGAAAATAGTTTCAGATAGAGGTTCATGTTTTGATTGTGAAGAATTTGATGATTTTGTTGAAAATTCAGAAATTCAACACGTTGAAATTGCAACCGGATCCCCGCAAGCCAATGGTCAGGTTGAGGAGGTAAATAGAACAATTGCGCCAATGATAGGAAAATTGACGGACCATGATATAGGAAAGGGATGAATTAAAGTCATACCGGATGTTGAATTTGCTCTAAATAACTGTTCACAAAACAACTGATGAAACACCTAGTACATTACTTTTTGGGGTTGCACAAAGGGAGTAGTTCATGATGACACTGCCGAATTTATTTATGAAAATGTAAATCCAGAAGAACATTGTTTAGAAAGTTTACGAGATAAAGAAAAGAAAAGAATCGATATCAGTCAAGACAATTGTTTGAAACAATCGAATAAAAAACGAAAAACAGTGGTTATGTATGAAGTTGGTGATATAGTAATGTTGAAAAACTTTGATTGTACTGTAGGTATCTCTCCAAAATTAAAACCAAAATTTAAAGGACCCTATGAAATAGTCAAGGTACTCAGAAACAGTCGTTATGTTGTATGAGATATTCCTGGGTTTCAAAATACGCAAAGAAAATATGAATGGGTATGGGAACCTATGAATCTGAGACTTTGCAGACGAAAACTATCGAACAATGACGAAAATTAATTGAATTTTTTTTTTGTATTATTAGCTCAAGAATTTTGTATTGAGTTTTGTATGGAAAAAAAAAATTTAGAATTTTACTAAGTGTCTCGGAACTACACCGTTCGAGGACGAACTTGTGGTCAGAACGCCCGAGCTGTAAGATACATAATGGGGCCTGAACTTTAGGTCAGGGATGGGTCGCCGTCTTGGAGTTACACCTTTATGCGAGCGCCCCCTGGACGACGTACCATAGGTCGTTCCGGGACACGACACGAGGAGTATGCATTGGGATAGCGAGAGGGGTAGACATAGATGTGTAGCGGTGTGCTAAAAAAGAATAAAGAGTTTCGTTTGAAGCAGTAATCATTGTGCCTTAATTAGCAGCCGAGCCCCTTACATATATTATGTTATTTTATCCAACATATGAAATATTGGTTTTTTATGCAAATAGCATTTTTTTAGTCCATTCAATTTAGCTATCTAAAGTGTATTGAATAATTGATAGATGAACGTATTTTATTCAAAATCAACACTAGAAAACTCGTAGAACATCACTCGAAAAACCGACAGTTATATCACGTTGCTAGGCTACTCATTACCCAGCTGTTATTATAACTACGCGAGTCACCACAGTTCTCCCACGCTTAATTGAGAAACACTGAGAAATAATTTTGAACACAAAACCAAAGAACTATGGATGAAAATTCATCGAGTATAGTCTGCTATCCAGAACGGTGGTCTTCTAATTCTTGTGGAACGTCGGAGTGTAGTTGGAGTTGGCTCTTGGACTTCTTGAGTCGGTTCCGGCGTTTCCGTAGGAGGGGTCGGTAACGGTAGATAGTTGTTGGCAGTGGTAGGTAGTGGATCCGGTGATTGTGGAGGTCTGTTACGAGTCGGTATGAATTTGACTTCAGATGGCACGTCGAATCGGACAGACTTCTTTTCGACCTCGGTACGCCTAATCTGATCTATGTGGCGTTTGATTGTATACCCTTCATCTAAACCAATCAAGTAGTGGAGTCGACCAAGTACCTTCTTGATCACACCTCGTTTCCAGAGGACGTTGGATTGGTATATTCTTGCTTGAACCCTATCTCCCACGCTTAGTTTTAGAGCCTTTGGTTGTTGAGAATTATTTTCTAAAGAACACGTAGGGCGAAGAAAATCCAATTCAATCCGTAGTTGACGTCCAAGATATAGTTCAGAAGGTGTCTTGCCACAAGCTAATGGAGTCGCTCTAAAACGTAAAAGTATCTCATGGAGTTTCTCCTGCATTGGCCGATTGTCATCTTTCATTGTCTTTAATTTGTCCTTGAATGTCTGTACATGTCTCTCTGCAAGACCATTGGTCGCCGGGTGTCCAGGGGCGATGAAGAGTTGAGTTATCCCGCATGATTTACAGAATTCTGAGAACTCGGTGCTCTTGAAAATTGACGCGTTGTCTGAGACAAGAATTTCGGGAAATCCGTGGCGAGCAAAAATACTCCGAAGCAAGTTAATGGTTGATGTTGAGGTTGGGGCTTTGGTTTGTGAAACAACTTCCGGCCATTTGGATTTTGCATCGATTAGAATGAAGAAATGGTGTCCCTGAAATTCTCCTGCATAATCCATGTGAACCCGTTGAAAGTTTTGAGCCGGTTCCTCCCAGACGTGAAGAGGTTGTTTATTTGGATTCTTTTGAATGTTTGCACAGTTTTGACATGCTTTCACCAGAGATTCTATCTCTCTGTCGATGTTGGGCCAGTAACAGTATCGTCGAGCAAGTTGTTTCATTTTTGTCATGCCCACATGTGTTTTGTGTAGCTCCTTCAATACGTCTCCTCGCATGATTTTGGGTATGAAGACCCGGTTTCCTCGGAAAATGACTCCCTCCTGTAGACTGAACTCAGCATTATAATTTTTGCCGTTCAACAAGTCGTCCTTGAGCTTTGACAATTCTTCATCTGTAGCAGTTGCTTCTGCCACATTCCAGGTGCCATGATCAGTTTGCTTAGTCGAGATCTGGTGGATCGTTTGATTATAAAATATTTCAATGACATCTGCTTCCGTTTCTGGAGTAGATGAGGGAGCCTCGACAGACAGTCAACGTTCGCGTGTGAATCGGATTTTCGGTGTTTAATGTGGTAGTCAAAATCACCAATGAAGGCGGCATATCGCAGTAAGCGAGCTGAAGTCATGGAAGGTAAGCTGTTGTCCTGATGGAAAATTCTCGTGAGTGGTAAGTTATCAGTGACTAGGGTAAATTTTCTTCCGTATACATATATCATGAATTTCTTGAGGGTCCAGTAAATGCTTAGAGCTTCCCGGTCTAGTTGGGAATAGTTCTGTTCTGAGGCAGTCACGGATCGGGAAACGAAAGCAATTGGTTTCTCTATTCCATTTACAACATGCGATAGGATTCCTGCAATACCGTAAGGACTAGCATCGCAAGCGACTGTAATAGGCAGTTTGGGGTCAAATGGCGTGAGTACCCGATCACCAGCAATTTCAGCCTTGAGTTTGGTAAATGCCAGCTGGCACTCTTCGGACCACGTGAATGTAACATTCTTTTTGAGTAAGTGTCTCAGTGGGTGAGTTATTGAAGCCACATCGAGTATGAACTTCGAGTAATACGTGACAAGGCCTAAGAACCGCCGTAAGTCATGTACATTTTCAGGAGGAGGGGCATCTATGACCGCGTTGATTTTATCAGGGGATTTCTCAATCCCGCGGCTTGTGATTGTGTATCCAAGGTATTGGATTTGATTCACAAAAAATTTACACTTATTTTTGTTCAAGTGTATGTTGCAGGCTTTGAGTTTTTCCAGGCAGGTAGTCAGATTCTTCCGACATTCTTCAAAAGTTGATCCAAAAATTAGGAAGTCATCAAAATATGAGATTACCCCGTCAATTCCTCCCATAATTTGTCCTAGGATACGGTGGAATTCGCCTGGAGCAGTTTTGACGCCAAAACTCAACCGATTGACCTTGTATGTCCCTCGGTGAGTGGAAATTGTCTGGAGTACTTGGCTCTCTGGAGAGACAGGCACATGTAGATAGGCTTTATAAAGGTCCAGGCTACAAAAGAATTGTGCATTTTTTATGTTGTGCAGTGCTTCCTCAATGTTGGGAATTGGATAATGGGAATCTTCCAGTTGGGGTTCAGGGTTGGTTTGTAGTCCGCGCAGATTCTGACATTTCCGTCTGGTTTGGGAATAATGACTAGGGGGGAACCCCAATCTGATGTGTCTACTTTTGTAATTATTCCCTGTTTTTCCAAAGAATCTAATTCTTCTTCGACTTTGTCTCTAAAAGCAAAGGCAACAGTGCGGGTTTTAAGTAACGTGGCTTTGCATTAGGTCGGAGCTTGAGAGAGCACTCAGTATTGGGGATACATCCCACCTGTGGTTTGAACATGTCTTCAAATGGAGCAAGAATCTTGTCTAGGTCAAGGGGTGTGATTTTGATCGTATTAACCGAGCGGTTGGGTGAGCCTCTGAATTTGTCAATGTCTTCTAGATTTATCTTGAGTTTTCTGATCCACGACCTACCAAGTAGAGGGGAGAAGTCTTCTTTGATGATGTAGAGCTCTTCAGTGGTTGAAATACCGTTGAATTCAATGGGTATTATGGCTTTCCTATTGGCTTGAATAATTCCTTGGTATATGAGCGGAGTTGTACGGTGGTCGGAATGACGCGGTCGTCCATTCCGAGTTTGTCAAACGCGGATTTTGTTAAAATTGTGATTCCAGCACCAGAGTCAACTTCAAATGTTTGGTATTTGTTCCCGATTTTAATGTTGGCGTAGAAACGGTCAGAGTCCGTTGCGTTTTTTATTTCATAGATGTCTATGACGTTTACCTCATCATTAGTATCTTCTGTGTCAATTTCGTGGACATTTTTCTTCCCCCGTTTTTTAGTAAGTGTGAAAATACAGACTTTACTTAAGTGTCCGGACTTGGAACAATCCTCACACTTAAGTTTTGAGGGATCGATTCGACACGCGGCTGTTTTGTGATTATCTTTCCCACATCTGAGGCATAGGCCATCAATACCGAGTTGTCCTAGATCTACCCGGTTATTCGATCGCGAGTGAAAAGATGAGCTGGTCCGCTCCGACGATTTAGCTCGGAAATTTTGGGAGTTATGTTGGGTTTTAGATCTAGAAATACGGTTGACAGTCGTGTTTGATGAGCTGGGCGTTGAAGAAAGTTCAATGTTGTTCAATTTGGAAGATTCTAGGGCCTTAGCCCTTTCTAGAGCAGTTTCAAAAGTTAGCTCTTCTGCGGGAATCAACAGTAAATGTTCTCGAATATTATTGTCTCTAACCCCTCGAATAAATTGAGCTCTCAAGAATATGTCAGCAATGGATTTTTTACAAGCAGCGTTGGGGCATTGGAATTCGCACGTCGGTGTAAAGCTTCGCAATTTCACTGCGAATTGAGCTACAGATTCGCTTTCGAGTTGACAAGTAGATAGAAACCTGTGTTGTTCTATGACTGGGTTAGGTTTTGGGCAAAGTTGATTTTCGAGGAGGTCCGTGATGTCATCGTAGGACTTAGATGTAGGTGAATCAGGTGCAGTTAGAGTGGATACAAGCTGGTAATATTTACTGCCGATTGAATTGAGCAGTACCCTCGCCCGTTTTTGCGGATCCGTGATTCCGCGAAGTTCAAAGAAGTTGCCAATCCTATCTTTATAGCTCGTGAAAGACTCCTTAGATTCGTCGAAATTTTCGAATTGAAGGGCGGCATTATGAGCAGTAGATTGAGATTGAGCCTGACTCGTTAGAGCAGAGACGAGCCTATTAATGTTGGCCGCGAGTTCAGCGAGTTCTGTCTTACCGGATTTTCCAGCTTCCGGATTTTCCAGCTTCGGGTCCATTTTTGTGCCAAAAGTGCAGGTAGTTATTCGAAACTCTACTTACAGAGGATTCCGTGCAGTTCGCTCTCCTCGTCGCCAATTAAAGTGTATTGAATAATTGATAGATGAACGTATTTTATTCAAAATCAACACTAGAAAACTCGTAGAACATCACTCGAAAAACCGACAGTTATATCACGTTGCTAGGCTACTCATTACCCAGCTGTTATTATAACTACGCGAGTCACCACACTATCTTTTATAAACATATTTCTTATTCATCTCATTTTTTTTAGTTGGTTTCTGTCAGTGGTGGAAATTCAATCCAAAAATATCACAGCATGAATCGTCTTATGAACATCTATCAAACTTAGAAAAATGGAAAACGAAAATGGGCTTGAAACTTTACGAAACTATTGATAAAGACAACTTGAAGATTATTAACGATGAAACTAAGAAATGGAGAAACATTTTACATCGCATTTTAGATGTAACGTTATTCTTAGTCCAACAAAATCTTGCTTTCCGAGGCCACCGTGAAGATATTTCTTCGGAAAACAGGGGAAATTTCCTAGAATTAGTACAACTGTTAGCAAAATATGAGCCGGTGTTGAAAGAGCTTTGCTCAAAACTGGAGGAGGCTGCTGGTGGGTCAGAGAGAGTACTATCTTATGTGTCAGGAATACAAAATGAAATTATTCAATGTTTGGGTGATCATGTAAGGCAAAAAATTATTGCAGATATTAAAAAGGCTTAGTATTACGGAATCATTTTCGATATCACTCCTGACGAAAGTAAAATGGACCAAATGAGTCAAATCATTAGATTCGTTCATATAGAGAACGACATGGTGGACGTACTAGAATCTTTCTTAGGTTTTTTTTAATGTCTTGAAAAACTACTGTGGATATGTCCAAAGACATTCTGCAACAGCTGGAAAAAGATGGACTGGATATTGCGTTGTGCAAGGCTCAACGTTATGATAATGCCGCGTCAATGTCAGGTGTCCATGGAGGGGTGCAACGAAAAATCCGAGAAGTGAATCCAAAGGCATTGTTCAGTCCTTGTTCTAATCATTCCTTGAATCTTTATTGAGTTCATGCATTTACATGCGTTCCTCCCAGCGTTACGTGTTTTGGAACAATAAAAAAATTATATTCGTTCTTTTCGTCATCTACACAGAGATAGCAATTGCTGAAAGAGAAAACTGGTGAAAATTTAAAACGTTTATCGGATACTCGCTGGAGCGCTCATTACGGGTCAGTAAAAGTTGTCAAAGAAAACATAGAGACAATTGTGAATAGTTTGGAACATTTTCAAGATCCAACAAAAGCAAATCTAGATACAAGATCAGGAGCCAGCCTGCTCTTGTCGTCTGTTTGATTTTACCTTTCTAACCTATATACAATTCTGGCTTTCTATAAAGTAAATTTAGTTCAACAATATTTGCAGTTCCCAAAAATGACTCTGGATACAGGAATCACCAAACTAAACGCCTTGAATGAGTATTAAGTGACTGAACGAACCACGATTGTAGACAATGCTGTAACTTTTGGCATAAAAAAATGCAAAGACATGGACATCAACATCGAGAAACGGGGAAGGTAAGAAGAACGATGCCAGGTGAATCAGCTCATGATGCTGGATTATCAATTCAAGAAGAAATACGTCGATCAATATATGAATGCATAGACCGATTTATACAAGAATTGTCGGCAAGATACAAATCATGAAAACAAATGAAACAAATCAATAATATATTGTAACGAAGATTTTCACGGAGTGATTCATATAGAACAGCCATTATTTTCGAGTTTACATCCGTGTAGATATTAGTTCAATAAACTTTATTAGACAACGTTTCGATGAAGTAACATTTCTAGACATACTTCTATATAGAAAAGGAAATGACGAAATCGGACATAAAATTCATCGAAAAGCGACACATACAAATAGATATATAAATGCTAATTCCCATCATCATCCGTCTCAATTGAGCAGCACTCTAAAAACACTTGTTGATAGGTCCAAAAAACTAACTGATAAGGATAATATTGTTGAAGAACTTAACAATTTGAGAGACATATTCTTACAGAATGGGTATATGCCATACCAAATACATCAGGCATCCAAAAAGTCGAGGAAGCTAAAAAATGACCTCATCAACCAGAATAAGGTGTTTTTACCATACATCAGGGGTGTTACGGACAAGATAGGAAGAACTCTGCAGAAGAAAGGAATAATGCCAGTATTTAAACCGATGAAAACGATTAGGAGTTTTCTGAGAAGCCCTAAAGATATTATTCCCCTAGAAAACCAGGGTGTTTATTCGATTCCATGTGGAAGCTGTAGAAAGGTGTACGTTGGCCAAACAAATCGTAGAATATCAACACGGATAGCTGAACACAAGATTTCAGTAAGAAACCAACAAACATCATCTGCAATTTTCACACACATTCAAGAAACCGGTCATCGCATAGATTGGGAGAATTCTCAACAATTAGCAAATGTCCAACACCTGGACCAACGCCTAGTGAGAGAAGCTTTGGAGATCAACGTTCATTTGAATTTCAATAAACGCGATGACTCCATCAATCTTTCTCCAATGTGGAAAACTTTAGTTGTCGAAATGAGTTCCCGGAACGAACCAATACCAACAGGACAAAATTCCAATGATGCGAACAGACCAGAAACCAACGAAATCAATTCCCGGAACGAACCAATACCAACAGGACAAAATTCCAATGATGCTAATAGACCAGGAACGAACGAAATGGAACATCGAAATAATCAAAGGCGGCATTACAATTTACGTCCACGAAATGTGTAATTCGCATAGTAGGCGTTGTTAGTACATATGTCAAATATCTCGGCTTGAAAAGGGTGAATGTTACTTCATCGAAACGTTGTCTAATAAAGTTTATTGAACTAATATCTACACGGATGTAAACTCGAAAATAATGGCTGTTCTAAATCAATAATATATTTCAAGTTATTGAAACAAAGTTTAAGCTAGAAGCATCAGATGATGCTCTGGCTGTAGCAATTGACAATTTAATACAAATTCATGGTGAATTTGTGAAGGAGCAAGTTTCCCAAGAAATAAAAAGGTACCGCAGGCATGTAAAAGCCACCGATACGAGTATGAACGTTGCTGCCAAATGGAGAGCTCAAAAAATCCTACAATTTGTAATAAAATGTGACTTCAATGAACCGTTACCCTGTATATCGCTTATACTGCAATACTTCTTGACCATTTGCATCTCGGTTGCATCATGCGAGAGAAGTTTTTTGAAACTTAAACTAATTAAAAATTATCGTCGATATACAATGGGTCAAGAGCGACTGGTTAATCTAGCCGTGCTTTCAATAGAAAAAAAAATTTCAAAAGAAATCGATTTCACAGGAGTTACAGGGGCGTGCCAAGTTTCTTGAGGACCCCGCAAAAAGTTTTGTCCAAATAGGTCAGCTTATTGGGACATTGGGGGCCCCCCACACATCCTGAGAAGTTATTGAGGAGTTCAGTATAACATGCTACTCGACAGTTCGTGTTTAAGAGCACGCACTTCACTGAGCGATTGTCACGTGAAAATATGAGTGAATTGAAGCGAAGCAGATCGAGAAGTCGCGAGCGGAGCGAGGACCACCGATTGAGAGAGAGAAGCCGAGAAAACATCAGTAAGCAACTACACCGACTGACGACGGACAAGTTGAAAGACCTTCTAGAGGTAATAATACTACTCGTCCAACAACGAAAACCGGTCGACGACCAGAAACCAGCCGAAAATGCCGAACCGAAACCGACTACCAGTACTTACGTAACCGATGAATTCTCATTCCCGAAATTGATTGCGAAAAAAAAAAGAACCATGAACGCCACCAATAGAACTGACACATCTAACCAATACAGCGTACTAAACAACGGGGGTGAAGAAATGGAATAAGAAGATACAGAAAAGGAACCGGAACAACCCCAACCCCAAAAACCAACTGCTACAATACACTCACCGAAAAACACACACAGTAAGTCAAATGATTTTCTAAACGAACCACGAAAACCGAATGTCGCGCCCATAATTATACGTGATAAAAATGAATGGTCTACCGCTAACGAAATAATTAACAGCAACAAAATTAAATATACAAAAGCCCGTGCTATAAGTCAAGGGATTCAAATCGAGCACTCAACTGAGGATGACTATCGAAAAATGAAAACCGCATTCATCAATGCAACACTCGAATTCTACACTTATGAATTGAAGAGCGGAAAAAAGCTCAAAGTAGTGATTCGTGGTATCATTACCAACATCACAGAAGACGAAATAAAACTGGACCTCGAGGAACAGGGTTACCCTGCCGAGAGGGTAATAAGAATGAAGGGGAAGTACGGTCACCCTGCTCCGCTCATTTTAATCGAAATTAGTAGAGAATATAAATCAATATTCAATAACGTGGAATTTGTTTTCGGACTTTCAGTCACTGTCGAAAGCCTAAGAATCAAAAACGAAATTATACAATGCCACAAGTGCCAGGTCTTCGGGCACAGCCAAAGAAACCGCCACGCTTCATACAAATGTATGAAGTGTGGCAATGACCACAGTACCCATGAATGCACAAAACCTAAAACAACACCACCTAAATGTTCCAATTGTGGTGGAGAACACCTCTCCACCAATATACACTGCGTCAAAAATCCCAATAACCCGAACATCAAAAATACCACAACAACAACCAAAACTAACCAAAATACTAAATCCGAATACAATTACTGGAAACAAAAAAGAAGAAGAAACCCAAACTAAAACAACTGATAACGAAGAAGAATAAATTAAAATACTAGGAATAATGACATTGCTTTTCAATAGTACAACTTCAACCAACGCACAAAAAATATCTTTCTTGGAAGAACAAAAAAAACTGGTCGATTTATACAAAAATAAATGTTAATGAACACACAACAAACTAACCGATTCCTCAACATACCATGACACATCAGCAATAACCAAATAAGAAAAAAAAAATTCCAAATACCCACACTTGAAGAAACAACAAGAAAGCAAACAATGAATCTCATCGACAAAATGGAAAATCACGAAAACAACTGCATCAAACAACCTACTACAACAACAAAAAACCCAACAAAAAAAAATACGAAACCATAATGCAATGCAAAAGGAGATATGGAGAAATGGAAGAACCTAACGCACAAATGAAAAAAAAAACTGATAAAAAAAACTGACAAAAAAAAAATTCCTACAAACACAGTTAAAAACAAGACGAAGAGGCGTATGGATTATCAATTCGGACCTCGTAAAAATTCAAAGATCCAAATATAACATGCTACAAAAAATTAAAAAAAACTGCCTCTGATTTATTTTATCTATTTTTTTTTGTCGATCAATTTGTATTTTATTTTTCTCATCTGTATCCATTCCATATTGTAGGTGTGTATGTTTATTTAGCCTAAATAATTTAAGCCGAATTCAAATTACACTTACCAGACTTTGACGAAATAAACACAGACATTTATACATACAAATGTGAACTGAATAAAAGGCTCTAAAATTACATCTTTTAAAGCTAGGGGGCTCATTCAGCTTTGCCGCCCCGGGCCTCTGACGGGTTTAGTCCGCCACTGGGATCCATATTATGTTGAACTTTTCGATCGATAACGGGTTAGGTTGTAAACAAACTCGAACAGTAAACGCGAGTTACGTCGACGACCCTACAAAGGCCGTGTCGTTGTGCCCGCAACCTGGCACCAGATGACACCGTTTCCCGGTAGCGCCTGGAATATGAGGATTCAACACTTTCGTCGCTTCATCCAACATAATCTATATTTTAATTATTGTAATTCATTCTAATATTGGCAATCGGTAGAGACAGTTCGTTCCTTGTAATAAATAAAAGTTCTTTTTAAACGCTTCCGCTAATTCGGGAACCGTTACTGGCGCAGTCGGTAGTTGTTTACAAGTTTTTTTGCGAAAAATTCACGCATCGAGACTGGTTTTCGTTTAAAAAAGAAAAAGCTGTGGATTTTGATCCTTAAGGGCCCAGTGAATCAATGAGATTAAAATTAAAATTGGTTGAAAAC
>JAIFOV010000665.1:0-47610 GCA_020654155.1 Novius pumilus | reverse complement strand
AATGCTGACTTTCGGTGCAAAGAATTCGGCTTTTCCGGTGGTCTGATCGAACTGGACGGCGAACTTTCCACTTTGAATTTGACCTCTGTTCACGTTGTGAACATGTGCTGATATGCAAATGAAAATTATTTATTCTGATTCGTATGAGCATTTATTGAACAAAATAACCGATTTCCCACCGTTATTTTTTAAGGCGTTTAGAAAGCAATGAGATATAGAATATGTGAAGCTATCATCACCTTAAACATTTTTGTAAACTTTATTCGATTTCATTGTCAACACATTCAGACATCATTTTAATTAAATGTTTTCAAATTTTTTTGTCGAATTGAAATATTTTACAAACTTGATCCAAGTTGAAACATTTTGAAATTTCGAACTTATTCTTCAACATATTTGGAACGCTTAGAAATTTTGTGAACTCTGTTTCAAACTTGTAAACTTATTCAAACGCCGATCAAAAGAACACTTTTTACAAATATCAAAATGTTCTTAAAATTATCTCTTAGTCGATTGAACTTTTCTTTTAAAATACCAAATAAATGATTCAAACTTCCAAACATTTTTATTTGTCTGTAAACTTACTTCACCTAAATTTTAACTGTTTGAAATTTCTTTTTCGATACTTCCAAACATTCGAACTATTTCCAATTTCGTTTTGTCACATTGTACAGAAACTTAAAGAGTTTCAAGGTTTCAAACTTTTCCTGCAGTTCCTCAATTTTAATTTCAACCCTTTCAAATTGTTTCGATAGATTTCTGAATTTGTTCAAAGTTAAAAAATTTCAAAAATTTCGAACTTGTTCTTGAACTCTCCTTTCAATATACTCGTAACAGTTTTCCGTACCATTAAAACCGATCACTGTTTCAATGTAAAAATATTTTCGAAAATTTTCTAACACTGAAAATTACAATTTTGCCATTCAATTGTTTTGTTTTCGAAATTATTTTAGATGTCTCAAATTATTTTGAGTACAATATTAATTCCGTTTTGAGCCTTACTCAGTCTACAAAAGTTCTTTCTTAAATTGAATTTACCTCGAGTATCATGTTGATGACAATCATTATTCAACAGAAAAGATTCCGAGTTACCATGTATCCAAGCGAGACACTCAAGAATATAAAGCGAGGGCAGGGTGAGAATACCCAAGTCCCTAAAGGCTCCTCTACAACTCTCACGATATCTCAGTCCCCCCACTATTCTGACTGCTCTACGCTGCAAACGAAAGAGGCTACCAGCCTGAGAGCTACTTCCCCATGCCAGAAGGCAGTACCTAAGATGTGATTCAATAAGGGCAAAATAAACAAGTTTCAATACATCTACAGACACTAAGGTCGATAAGTTACGCAAAACATAGATGTTTTTACTTAATTTTGAACTGAGAAGTGAAACATGTTTGTCCCATTTGAGTGTGGAATCGAGATGAACTCCCAAAAAGCTGACATAATCCTCCTCCTCTGCAAAACTTTTTTTAATGTAAATACCATACTCTGTGTCTTAGACAGATTCATACTAAGGCCATTACCTGAGAACCACCCCAAGGCCCCAACTGTATCTCCTCAGACTGCTCCAAAAGCAGGTCCAAATTACTGCCCCGGACCGAAAATGCAGTGTCGTCTGCAAAGAGAGTAGCGCTGATACCCTGATGGTTAGCAGTTAAAAAGTCAGGCAGGTCATTGATGAAGATCAAAAATAATATTGGTCCTATGATAGAACCTTGTGGAACTCCTGTTTTATATTGGCTTCCTTGGAATAAGAGCCATCAATGAAGACTACCTGACTTCTATCACTCAGAAAAGATTTAATAAGCGCCACACTCCTCACATCAAAGCCATACCTATCCAGCTTCGCTAAGAGTTTTCGTGAGAGACACAGTCGAAGGCCTTGGTGAGGTCAAGGAAAACGGCAACCGAATAGAGGCCAAGCTCAAAACAATTGATGGTTTCATTAATGAATCTAATCATTGCAGCAGAAGTATTTTTTTTCTTTCGAAAACCGAATTGACACTCAGAAAACAAGTTGTTAGTCTCAAAGTGATTAGTGATTTGATTGCAAAGCAATTTCTCAATAACCTTAGAGAAAACCGGAACCAACGATATCGGACGATAATTAGAGACTTCATCTCTACTACCTTTCTTAAAAATTGGAATAACTTTAGCGATTTTTAGACACTGAGGAAACACTCCATCCAATATGCACTTATTAACTAAGTGTGTTAATGGAAACAGCAAAATATTAATATTTTTCTTAATGATACCGGGAAATAAACCAAAGTAATCTCTCGATCTGGAGTTTTTTAATGAACAGATAGCATCTCTTACTTCGTTGTAAGAAACCTCTCTAAAAGTGAAGGTCAGATTTCCAGGACTGCCTTTGAATGTTCCCTCAGTGTCAGCGCAATTCGGTGGAATGTCTCGCAGAATGGACTCCGCTATGGTACTGAAATGTTGATTGAATCTGTCAGGGCCCAAACAAGGTGGCACTCCTGACCCGGATGAACTCCTACTTTGGTCCACAATATCCCATGTGGTTCTGCTTATATTACCGGAATTCGCAATTACATTGTCATGATACTCAGTTCTAGCTTTTTTCAAAGATAATCTATACATGAATCTTAGTTTATTTCTATCACACCTCAAATCCTCACTCTGATAATACTTATACATTTCACTAACTAAGCGCAATCTAATTCTCATTTGTTTAAGTTCTTCGGTAAACCATTTATTATCATTATGTTTTTAATATGCAAAGTACGTTCCGGAAATGATATGAGATAAGCATCAATGATGTTTTGTTGGAAAATTTTAAAGGATTCATCACAATCCAAAGCAGGGTCATCAACATAATCCCATGACAAATTCTCCAAGATTCTAAACATGACACCAAAACCCCGTTGAGTTAGAGGGCGAAACTTCTTACATGTGGGCTCAGAATGTTTAATTTTTAAATCCGCTAGCAAATACTGAGCATTGTGGTCGGAGAGATCAGTGTTCAGCGTCCCAGCAGACATGCCTTCAGTTGAGAAATTAACAAATATATTGTCTAAGCAATTTTCCTTCCTGGTCGGCACTCTGATTTTTGCTCAAAGCCATAAGAGGTTAATAAATCACAAAATAATTTAGCTTTGGGATCATTAGTGTTAAATTTCAAATTGAAGTCACCACACAAAACAGTCTTACCTGAGACGCCGAGTTCACTCAATACAGATTCAATAGTGCTAACAAAACATTCAAAATCACCAGAAGGTGGACGATACAAACATAATATTGACACATTAAAATCATTCAAATGCACTGCACTCATCTCACATGCATTCTCCACAGACATCTCTGTCAGTTTGTTGAGCGCACTGAATTTTATGGTATTCTTCACTAGAATTAGGGAACCTCCATGGCCCGACTTTACACGTGCGAAAGCTGCACCGAGATCCCAACCAATCATCTTGAAAACTCTGGCCTCCTCACAGGTCAACCAGTGTTCAGTTACACAAGCAACCTTCCAGTCAATACCCTGATTACCGAAAAAGAAATCAATTTCATTGACCTTATTGCGGATGCTCTGTATATTAAAATGAATCAGAGACATGTCACTGTGTGAAATATTGTTTTTCAACTTCTTGGAGTTAACGTCACAACTTTCCCAGCTTCTGGGTACGTTAATTTCCCTTTTCATGATCTGTTTTTCGGAAAAAAATGCTGGGATACGATTGCGCCGCTTGGCCAACAGTTCAGTTCTTTAGCCTTCTCGAGAGAACTGGTATTTATTGCAACTCTAAACGAACAATAACTTTCAGGGTGCTTCGAGTCAATAGACTCGCACTCGGCTTCTTTAAAGTTCTTTTTCACCATCTTGGTAAAGTCTTCGGTCTTAGTGTTGGCTTCTATACGTGATACGAAAAGAAAAATCTTCTTCTCACTGGCACGGATATTACCTTCAGTTGATGTACCTGTAATACACCAACTACGTCTTTGTTTCCGTTTTCGTTGAAAACCGGTATCAGTATTAGTTATGATAACATTAACATCATCCTTAATATTATTAATTGTTTCCTTCGTTTTCGTGTTGACGTTATTACTTTCGGGGTTATGAGATACGTCCGCACTGACTTTGACAGTAGGCCTGTTAGGCGTATCAATTGCGCTACGATCGTTCGATCGTCGTCCCGTTGTCTCCGGGTTCGGTGTATCACAGCTGGTTTGTTGGGTTGATTGTTCTTTCTGCGCAAGGCCAGAGGCCTCTGAGTTGGTGTTACCACCTGATTTCGACCTTGATACACTCGGATTTTGTTTACCATTTTTTAGGAGCTCCGGTGGTTTATCACTCACTTTTTTATGCATTGACGAATCACCAGATAATTGAATTTGATCCTGGAGTAACTTTATGATTTCCTCCTTGTCTTTAATAATTGTAGATTTATCCTGAATAATGGCATCCTTTTCTCGAATTATTTGATTAAGAAATTTCACTTCCATTTTGAGACGATCAATTTCAAACACCGAGAAGTTTATGGAGTCTTGAAATTGTTCCTGCTCCTGATCGGCACAACAGACGAAATTTTCACAGTTTTCAGTTACACCCTTAAAACGTTTCTCAGTACAACTACGGTGGTATAAACTATCACAGGACGAACATTTAATAGTGTTCGTAATAGCACTCCGGTTACATATTCCACACGTATGCTTCCCGGCCATGTTCACGCGATGAATAACCGATTTCCCACCGAAATTTTTTAAGGCGTTTAGAAAGCAATGAGATATAGAATATGTGAAGCTATCATCACCTTAAACATTTTTGTAAACTTTATTCGATTTCATTATCAACACATTCAGACATCATTTTAATTAAATGTTTTCAAATTTTTTTGTCGAATTGAAATATTTTACAAACTTGATCCAAGTTGAAACATTTTGAAATTTCGAACTTATTCTTCAACATATTTGGAACGCTTAGAAATTTTGTGAACTCTGTTTCAAACTTGTAAACTTATTCAAACGCCGATCAAAAGAACACTTTTTACAAATATCAAAATGTTCTTAAAATTATCTCTTAGTCGATTGAACTTTTCTTTTAAAATACCAAATAAATGATTCAAACTTCCAAACATTTTTATTTGTCTGTAAACTTACTTCACCTAAATTTTAACTGTTTGAAATTTCTTTTTCGATACTTCCAAACATTCGAACTATTTCCAATTTCGTTTTGTCACATTGTACAGAAACTTAAAGAGTTTCAAGGTTTCAAACTTTTCCTGCAGTTCCTCAATTTTAATTTCAACCCTTTCAAATTGTTTCGATAGATTTCTGAATTTGTTCAAAGTTAAAAAATTTCAAAAATTTCGAACTTGTTCTTGAACTTTCCTTTCAATATACTCGTAACAGTTTTCCGTACCATTAAAACCGATCACTGTTTCAATGTAAAAATATTTTCGAAAATTTTCTAACACTGAAAATTACAATTTTGCCATTCAATTGTTTTGTTTTCGAAATTATTTTAGATGTCTCAAATTATTTTGAGTACAATATGTTGTAAAAGTTATTTTTTGAAAACAGCTGAGAATGGACGGAAATATCAAATTTTCAATTTTCAAAAAAAAAGAGAAAACAACACTATTTGGAATTTATCGAATTTACATAATTTCCGGGTGCGTCGATATTTCTTTAAAAGTAAAATATTGTTCACGGAATTTTGAAATGTATTAAAGTATAGAATTTTTGAATACATTTCAGACGTTATCAAAAAGTCACATTGAATTAATTAAAAAAGAAAATATTTCATATATAGAAATTATAGACACAAGTAAAATTTGCGAATATCTTTCAGGCGAAAAAATTCCTCAAGTCAAACGCTACATTTTTCAACGGAAAAATTTCTCTCTTAGTTTACAAAAAAATTACGAATAATTAATAATAGAAAAACTTACGGAACTTAGAAGAAATGTTTTCGATGAAATAAGGAAAAATTATTTCAAGTCAAAATCTAGACATTAAGTTTTTGAAAACAGATGGGAATGGGAGACATATCAAATTTTCAATTTTCGAAAAAAGGAGAACATAAAACCCTTTATGGAATTTATCGGATCTACAAAAAAATTACTTCAATTTCCGAAAGAGTCGAAAATATTTTTTTAGAAATAAAATATTGTTTATGGACTTTTGAAGTGTGTTAATATATAGAATTTTTGAATAGTTTTTAGAGATTATCAAAAAACCCATGGCATTATTTTGAATAAAGAGACATAAAGTTATTATAGACAAAAGTTAAATTTACAAGTATCTTCAAATTTCACGCAAAATTATTCTCAAAAAAATCAACTATCAAAAGGCGACCAAAACTTTTTCATACATTTCAAATAAATTCATTGGAAGAAATGAAAATGTTTTTGAATTGTCTAAACAATTTTTATAATAATTATAAAATTGAACAGTTTTAACTTTTCCGAAGAACTATCGAATTTAAGGGAAAAAATAGTTAAAAGAACAACACTTACCACAACAGTAGGTACTTCGTAAAGGCACTTCTTCACAACTTTTGAGCACACAAGACTGTACTACCCTCAAGACGAGAAACACAGACTGAATAATTTTCGCAAAGGGTCCGTATTTATAGGAAACACGATGTTCCTTAAAGACTTTCGCAGAAAATGGGATTTGCAGATAACGGACCATTACCTGGAAAACCGACAAGATTCAATGGCCCAACCAGTATTATTTCTTGGGAGACACCTAATTACAATCCGAAATTGCAAGAATAATACTAAAAAATAGGTCTTCACACAATTGTTTGTGTTTCTGGAAGCATTCGAGGGGGCACGCCTTCCGAATTGTACTGACTGTCAAGCTATCGGTACAATTTTACATTTCCACTGTTGGAGAAAATTGTTGTTTGATGACTCCCTAATCAAATTTTTCAATTTCGTAAAGAATTCTCTTTCAATAGAGAAATCGTTGTCAATAGTAATTCACAGCTTGCAATAAATTTGAACAATGAACCTCGAATACCATCAGTAGTTCGATGTAAAACATCCCATTTGTGTGTTGTAATTTTGTTTTCATCTTATTGTCATGCTCTTAACGTGTTTTAGAAAAGCCCAATTGAATCGACCTACTATCCTGGAGATAGAATGAGTTTATTCAACATACAGACCGCGGGTTCGAGTCCCGCTTCGGGTTTGGATATTTTTGTACAAGATGATCGTGGAATTTGAATCAAAAGCAAAATTTGAGTATGAGAAAAAGCACCTATTTATTTCGGATAGCTGTGGACTGGCGGTTTAAAAAAATATCATTTCTCCTGTTTTTTTTTTATTTAGAAATAACGAATAACGAATATTTTGATTGCAATTGAGAAAAGTAGAGAGCGTTTCGAGATGATTCAATTATTTTAAAAGAAAATTATGCCGCACAGTTTTGAACGCTTTTATAGTGGCTGGCCCAATTATTTGAAACGAAAATATTCACAAACGCTTCATTTTGACTCAGGGGTTCGAGAATCTCGTTTTTCTCCATGTACCTACAAATCGTAAATACCTAGAATAGTGATCGACATGCACGCAGAAACCTGTGAAATGGTTTTTTTAAATAATTAGTAATAGTCGAAAATTCTTGATACAACTTTAAGTAGGACTTGTGTCTCAATTGTTGCGTAACGAATCACAGATTTTACGATTACGATAATCTAATCCATAAACAACGATTCAAATTTCAATCGGGGACGGAATTTTTTCTACATTACAATTTGTTTAGAATAAAGAAACGTATAATACGTGCGGTTGTTTGTTAAGTTATTCGACGATCACATTTTGGGCTACATTCAAATATTTCATTTCCAAAAAGTATTGGTTCGATTCTTTTAAATGCCTAGAAAGTGCGTCAAATGATATTTCGATTCAGTATTTAAATGTTCATAATTTTAGGAAGTGACATTTTTCAATTTAAGAAGTCTGGAAGTAATACTAAGAGTTTCTGTTGAATTAAAAATCATTTTGAAAGGTTTTAAAACTGAATAAAATTGAAAGACTGATAGATTGAAAATGTAAAAGTTGTGAAGTTGGGTAGTCTAAAATATTTCTAAAGCAAATTTATGTATGATATACATGAGATGAATGTTTTGAATCGCAATCACTATTAGAGAAATAAACACTTTTTTTAAAATTTTTCATATTTTATAGAATTAAATTGCACTTCTTGACTTCTGTATGTGTGTTTGCGTGATTAAATTATAGAATAACCCTATTAATATGTTTTGTCTGGGCCTATAACCTAACCAACATCGGCGCAATTTAAGAAATATTTGATCAAATTAAAAACAGAATTGAAACATTTTAAATAAAAATGTTAAACATGTCAGCTTGGAGGACACACGATTCTGTAATTTAAGCAAAAGTAGCTCATTGACAAAATCTTCGCGAAATTCGGTATAATGACTAAATTATGGAATTTCATTTGTATTCACATCATTAAATTTCTTCAGAACAAGCTAACACATTTTCAAATTTCCTGAAAATTTGAGAAGTGAGCAGTTCGAAAACTTGCTGAAAATTTCGAAAGCATTCATGAAACTTTCATTCTGTTTAGTATTGGGGTAAAAAATTTTTTTTGGATTCAAAATTTTTATTCGAAGAAGTGTTTGAATTGTTAATAATATTCAAGGAGTTTCTACAAAATCTAATATAAGTTTTCCATATTCTTTACAAATTCAACTTTCATGAAATTTATACGATATGTTTAGGTTTTTCCGTTAGTCCTTCTTGGAATTTTCAATCGCTCGAGGTGTAATGGAGACAAAAGCGTTAAGCTATTGACCTCAAACTCCATTCCTTCAAACTCATTCCGGAATGTTGATTTTTCGCAAAAACCTGTATACCTCTCTTTGCTATCTGCATCGTCAAATCTCCTTCAATAGAAAAATAGTTGGCAATACTAATCCTCAGTGGCTTCTTCTTCTTCTTCCTCTTCATTTTAAGACTATTGTCTTGTTATTTTCTGTTCATCCAACCTCCTGTGACGTAGATGTCCAGCTCTCATGCCATCTTTTTGGTGGTCGGCCAGGTGGGCGTCGAGTGTTAGGTTTTTCGTTTCTGGCCCATTTTGCCAATCGATCGTTATCCATCCTGTCTACGTGATCCCTCCAGTGTCGGCGTCTTGATCGTACAAATCGAACAACGTCCTGAACCCCCAGTTCATTCAGTATGACGCTGCTCCTTATTTGATCCCGCAGTGTAACCCCTTTAATTGTGCGCAAGATTTTCATTTCTGTAGTTCTTAGTAGAGATTTTGTTCTTGATGTTTCGGCTCGGGTCTCTGCTGCATAAGTCAAAATGGGTCTTATCACGGTTTTATATATGCGAACTTTGCTTTCTGCCGACATATATTCGTTCTTCCATATCATGTTTCTTAAACATCCTGACATTCTTGATGCCTTATTCGCCTGAACTCTTACTTCCTGATAAATATTCTTGTGACTGGATATTTCCACTCCTAAGTATTTGCAGCACATAGTTTGACTGATGGGTTTGTCTTGGACGGCCAGTTTACATCGAATAGGTTCTTTTGATATAACCATTGATTCCGTTTTCTCGACTGATATCATCATATTCAACTTCTCTGCTGTTATCTGGAATCGGTACAATTCTTTTTGTAGATCGTCTTCGTTTTCTGCCATTAGTATGGCATCGTCTGCAAAACATAGAATCCCCACCTTACTGTGTCCCATCTTATATCCGCCATTGATCTCGTTGACGCTTTCGATTATTTTATTCATAACAAGATTGAAGAGGGTTGGACTAAGGCTATCGCCTTGTCGGATTCCTGATTGTATCGGCACCTCCTCAGACAATCCATGCGTGGCAATAAATGTAAACAATGAACCTCGAATCCATCGTTGCTTCGATGTTAAACATGCCATTTTAGAGAGTGAAATCGCTTTTTTAGACGCTGAATACTATAATAATAAATATAATTTTGTTTTCATCTAATTTTTTTATCGCATTTCAGAAATAACCATTGAATTGGCTTGGTAGCAGGGAGATACAATGCATATTGGAGCGTACAGGCCGCAGGTTCGAGTCTCGCTTCGGGTTTGGCTTTTATTATGCGAGATAATCGTGGAATTTGAATCAGAATACAAATTTGAAATATAAGAAAAATCACATGTTTCCTCCGGACAGCTGTGGAGTGACGGGTTAAAAAAATATATTCTTTCTACGGTGTTTTTATAAAGAAATATCAAATAATGAATATTTTCAATGGAATTGAAGAAATTAGAAAGCGTTTCCGAGGTGATCAAATTTTTTTTGAGAAAATTATGCATAGTTTTGAACGCTTTTATAGTAGCTGGTTAAATTATTTGAAACGAAAATATTCGCATACGCTTGATTTTCATTCCAGGGGTACGAGTAATCCGTTTTTTCCCAAGTATCTGTAACTCGCAGGTAGAAGAGTGATCGGCATGCATACAGGAACGTAATAGATGATTTTTTCAGATAACTGGTAATAGCGTGAATCCAAATAAATTAATAGAAAATTTAAATCACAAACATTTAGTCATTTAAAACATTCCTCGAAATTTCTAAAAACTGAACAAAATAAACTTGATTTCGTCTATATAAATAATCTTTCTCATGAAAACAAGATTCACCCTTTTGTCGCCTCAATACTTATTGCTGGAAACGGACCTGTTTGATTTTACGTTTCTAGGAAGACAAGTTAGTCAGCTCCTGCGGCCTCATGAATCGACACCAACAAAAGATACTTACCAGACATTTTAGACAATTTCAAATTATGTGGCCAGCTACTATAACAAATTACTGTATAATTGAATATTTTCTATCACTTATCGGGATGAACTTGTTGATATTTCTTTATATTTATGTTTTCAATATGCTTTAATGATTTTGTTTTCATTTTACTTACATTTTTTCATCGTATTTCATAAATAACCGTTGAATCGACCTGGTAGTTGGGAGCTACATTGAGTTTTTCAGCATACAGGCCGCGGGTTCGAATCCCGCTTCGGGTTTGAATGTGTTCCGTAAGATAGTCGTTGAATCTGGATCAGAAGACAAGATAATCATGTCGCACACTTTTGAACGTTTTCATCAGATTTTGATCGAAACTGTGTCGAATACTATATTTATTTTTATCGTATTCGGCATCCAAAAATCCATAAGAAACGATTCAAATTTCAATTGGAACCAGTTTTTACCGACTGCTCGAGTTCTTTGAAATGCAGACAGGCAAAATATTTCACGTAAAAACAGGAATAAACGGAAATTATAATAGTTTATTTAAAATAATGAAAAGTATAATATAAAAATATTTTTCATATGTACGTACTAACTATTAACAATCATCTTATGATAAATTCTCTCCAAGAGTAATTATTTAAGAAATATTTCATATGGAGAACAAGTTTAACTCATCACTGTCAGCCTTTGGCAGTTCCAAAACTTCTTAGACATCGTTCGTCGTTAATGTGTTCCTATGGATTTCGATTTGAAGCATTCCAGGGTTCATTTCTTCTTGACAATAAATGTAAAATAAAATTACTAAAGAAGAAGCTCTTGTTTTACGTTTATCACTTACGCAATATTTCTATTTCTTAATCTTTCGGTGACCAAGGGTTTCAACGTGGGTTGACCATTCCTGCTATGGAGGCCCCTTCCAGTGATAATGTTCAACTTTAAAGATAAGTTCGTCAAATTTTGCAGGAAATTAATATAAGTTTTAAATTCTTTCTTTTCAGGAGCAATTTCAATATAGGATGTCGTCTAAAAATAACGTTTATTATCGATATGTTTAAATTATGAACAATAATAAAAGCAAAAAGTAATAATAAATACCTAAAAATAACGTAATCTAAATTAAATGCAGTTTGCTCCAATTCTTTAGGCGCGAAGTACAAACTATTCCTAACCTCATTTACATAGACCTAAATTAACTTATTTCTACTTCTTATTCCTAAGGCTAAGGAAGATGAAGAATCAAAGAGTAAATGTTGAGGAGAGAATTTTGTAACATTATGAATTATGTGGTTATACTCTTTAACACATTCTTTCAGCAAAGTGGGCCAAGGTATTTTTTGGTTTTTGTCGTTCAATTAACAACGCAAACGGTTCACGAGTGTTTGTCCTACTCTTTCAGTAAGACCATTTGAGGAAGGACAGTCAACAGCAGTATATAAAAGTGTTATATCCTTATATTTTATAAATTCCTGAAATTTTTTTGATTTTAAAGCTGGATATCGATCCGACAATAAAATTTCAATACTATTACTTTTAATAATCGGTGTTAATAATTTTATGAAATGCGATGCTGTTTGTGTTTTCGAAACTAATGTAAATGCATAACGAGAAAAATGATCTGTTACTACATGGACATTTTTTTGGTGGAATTATGCCCAACGAAACCTCTAATTGTATTAATTGACATAATCTGATAAGGACGCGTTGCCGGTCCAAACTGAGATAACAAACCAATTGTTCGTATTCTCCTCGTTTTATTTCGTTCACAAATGTCCCAAGAATCACAAATTTTTTTAATTTCCTCATCCATCTTTGGAAAATAATATTGTGGTCTTATTATTTTCGCTACTTTATCTGGACCAATATGCCCATAAAATTTGTGTACTTTGTTGATCAGTTCTTTAACAAACTGTGGGGAAACAAAAATGCGATCATTGTTTCGAACCTTCGTGAAAACAATATTTTCTAGTCTGGAAGTAATTTTCATGAGCTTGCAAATCTTTTTTTATTTCATGAACTGATACTAAATTTATGAAATATTCTTTTTCCCCTTGTGGAACGAAATTTTCTAAAATTGGATTTCTCGATAAGGCATCAGCCTCTTTATTTGAAGAGCCTGGCGAATATTTTATTTGAAAATTGTATTGCGAAAGATAATAAACCATTTCCCCAAGTTCTTCATCCGTGCGTACTTTAACTTTCAAGTTTTCTAAGGGTTTATGATCCGTGAAGACCTCAAAACTTGGTCCCAGTAACCAATGTCGCCAAAAATGTATTGCTTGTTTAATAGCTAAACTCTCTAAGTATATTGCCTTTTTCTTTTGTTGCGCAGCGTTTAATTTTTTTTGAAAAATAAGCTACTGGAAGAATCATACCGTTTTCTTGTTTCTGTTTTAGAATAGCACCTGTTCCTACACCAGAGGCATCTGTATACAAGTATGTAGCTTTGGTATGATCGAAAATCGATAAAATTGGACCTGAACACAAGTACACTTTTATTTTGTCAAAAGTATCTTGGCATTCTTTACTCCAAACAAAATTTGTATTCTTTCTTCGTAGAGAATGTAAAGGTTCTAATAATTCAGCGCAATTCGGTATATATTGGTGATAAAAGTTAATTTTTCCCAAAAATTGCCTAATATTTTTTTTAGTCGTAGGTGTAGGGAATTGAATTATTGCCTTTACATTGTTAGTGTTTGGTTGAACAGTATTTATTCCTAGAATATGACCAACATATCTTATCGATTTCTCTGCATTTATCTAATTTCAGACGAAATCTTTCAGCACACAATGCGTCTATTATTTTCTCTATGTGTTCTACATGCAACTCGAAAGTTTCAGAAAATATTAAAATGTCATCTATGTAATTAATAGAAAAGTCTTGTAAGTCATAATTTCGCAAAACAGTCGCCAATATTCTTTGAAAAATTGCCGGAGACCGAATGGCGAACAATACCATTGGTAGTGGCCAGACTGAGTTACGAAAGCTGTTTTATAGCGGTCTTTATTTCTTATTGGAATTGACCAAAAAGCCGAATTCAAATCTAATACTGAATACCATTTACAATTTTTAGCTTTAGCATTAATATCTTCTATCCGCGGAAAAGCCTGAGATTCTGGTACAATAATACGATTTAAGTCCCTAAAGTCTATACATAAACGGGATGTCTTTTTTTCATCTTTTTTGTAAACCAGAGTGACAGGAGCTGCGAATGGAGAACTAGAATCTTCTATTAAATTGGTTTGTAGTAAATGTTTAATTTGTTTCTCGATTTCTTGTTGGTCTGGTGTTGAGCAACGATATGGTTTCTTAGCCAAATATTTATTTTCTATTAAGTCTATATGTGCTTTATATTTACTTACTGTTCCTACATCATATTTATTGTTAGCAAAGACTTTATACAATCGTATTAAAACGTTTTCTAGTGCTTGCTCATAATATGTGGGAAGATGATTCAATTTCTGTGCAAAAATGTCTTTATGCATATCAGTGTAGTTTATAAAATTTGAATGGTTTATCTCTCGTCTTACATTTACTATTTCTGAATTATTCTTTTTTTGATTAATCTTTAAATTCTCATCTTGTTTCAATTAAAATTTTTTTATTGAATCTAAACCTAATATCATATCAAAAGAGAAAGCGTCATTTTTTATAATGAAAGCATCTATTTCATCTTCAATATCACCTATTTTCAATTTTAACTTAGTTTTATATTGGCAATGTTGGGTACCATTGATAGTTTTTAATATTTGATTATTCGTTTCCAAAATATACTGAAGAGACTTCAACACTTTGTGATTAATAAGTGTCGCAGACGCTCCTGTGTCATAAATACCTGAAATAGTTTTTTTTCATATACGGTTGTATAACCGGTATATTAAGGTCCCGTTGCAAATTCGAAAATGCCTACGTTTGTGTGTGTGTGTGTGTGTACGCGAAAGGACATAGAAGCGATTACGGGTGGACTTTCGAAAAAATCCGGATTTTCGGGCGCGGGATCGGGAGGCCGCGAGGTCTATTTCTTCGAGTTCGAAAACGGGCCGGATCGGTCGTTCGGCCGTCGAGATATCGACGGCGCCACCTTTTTTTTTCGCGAATTTTTTCTGACGTTCTCGGGGGGAGTGGAGAGTCGGAATGGGACTCGGCCGGTCCGCGAAGAACGGTATTTTATCGTGGGTATTTTTTCTCGCTCTCGAACCCGGAACTTGGTACGTTTTTTTTGCGAAAAACCGAAAATCGTCGATTTTCGCGAAATTTTCAAAAATTCACATCTCAAAAAGTAAGTGGGATAGAAGAACGCGGTTTGCGTTTTCGAAAAGGGCGTCGGCGGCTCTTTGTTTTCGCCCTTCTACGCGATCGCGTAGCTTCCGCCCTTCCGGCCGTAAAAAATTCGCGAACGCGAAATTTTTCTTCTTTCCCTTCATATCTCGGAGGCGGTAGGTCGGACGACGCGACGATCTTTTAGAGGTCGTTCCCGAACGACGCGACGCGTCTTTCGCTAGAAGGTGCGGAAACTCTAAGACCTTTCGTTATCGAAATAGAAAAAAATCGGGTTACGCGAATCGATTTTTCGGGGCGTCTCTCGTTTCGAAGAAATTCGGAACCCTTTTTTCGAATAGACGATAAACGCGGCTTTCTTTCTTCTCGTTACGTCGAGGACGTACGATCTACCGATTTCCCGGAAAAAATTTCGAAACTAAACCGTCCCGCTCGAAAAACGTTTCCTTCCGTAATATCTCCGCTATCCCGCCTCCCCTCCGATTACCACTTACGCGAAAATATTCGAAAAAAAATTAACTACGTTTTGTCGGAAGAACGCGCGGCCGTAAGTAAAGCCGTTTTCGAGAAAAACTCCAAAATATCGAGAAAAATCGACAAATTTCCCCTTGCGTGCCGAATCTACACGCTATTGCGCTCCGGAAAGTTCCGAACGAACGTCGATCGATCTAGCAGGCCCGCATTCGAACGTCAAATCGCGACGTACCGATCGAACGAAACGATCGATTTTCTAAGATTCGCCTCTGGACGACGACGACGATGGCGGTAATGCGGGAAATTCTCTGCGACCGGAAAAAAAAAATAAATAAATAAATGGGGTACGTCGTTGTTATTATTATTATTATTATTATTAATTAATTGATGTGACCGACGAAGAAAAACTTTCCGCTCGCGGTCACCGCTTCGATTTATCATCATTATCGTAAATCGTTAGTATAAACATTAACATAACCTCACATTAATTTCGATTCCTTTCAGACGATTTGTTATTATTATTATTATTAATTCCACATAATCGACACGAATAATCAAAGGAGCAAAATTTGATGAATATCGGGAAGATGCCGAGTTGTTAAACAGAAATTAAAAATTGACGGTTATTCGTGTACGTACTAACAAACAACGAGCAACGTTGGAAAAGTCGACGTGGAAAAAAACGATGATAAAAGAGCGGAAGAAGGCATCTTCGAGACGAAAATAATAAATAAATGAACGAGTGGAACGATGACGGACAAAAGTCAATTTTATTCCAAAAAACTCGAACCTTTTTTGGTGAGTCTAATTTGTCTCGATAATTCCAATAATGAATATAATGATCGAAAAGTTGAGTATTTAAAAAAATTATCTTCTTCTGTAAATTTCTCTCGATCGTATACACAAAATGAAATTTATCGATTTCGAGTGGTTGCTATTTCAATTTAACTTTTTTGAATACACACGCACACACATCGTGTCCACTCTTTACAACCGTATATCATCGCTGTGGTTTCAGCACAGCCAAAATCAAGGAAAAAAAATAACAATTCGAAAAATAAATTTACAAATCTTCAATTTCGATTATAAATAAAAGAAACTAATATTATAGGAAGAAAAATAGAGGAGAAAACTTCATCTCTTTTTAATGGAGCGGTATTAATATTAATAAATAATAATAAAAAAATTTATATCGTTCATACTTGAAAACAAAAAATTGAAATTTCGAAACGCAATTTGAGTGACGGCAACACCAGATATCTTCCAAAGCCACTTTACAATCGTATATCATCGCTGTGGTTTCTAGCACAGCCAAAATGACAAATAAAATAAACCTCCCAGAAAATAATAAATTTACAACTAATTCCTTCGATTCCTTTTATACAAAACGAAGAAGAAATTATTTCACACTCTTCAATATGAATACTTGAAAAACAAATGAAAATCATCATCCGCGCACTTCAAAATCTTCTCATCCCGCGACATTCACATCGAAAATCGACCGCATTACAACCGTATATTCTCTCAATTTTCCTAACGATTTTCCTGATATTCAAGAAAAATTTGATACGCTTACGGTGACACAAGAGCTGATCTTATATAGAGCGGAGCGCATATAGTGATCTGGCCCCTAGACTGATCGGGGCGTATAGAGGGATCGGGGCGCATAGGCGCAGGAGGCAGGAGGCGTTATTTAAGGTAACATTCAAACGTATCAGTTTTTTTGAATCTCACCCTCTGAATCCTGAGTAACTTGAGCTAAATTTAGATATGTCGATTTTGAGTCCTGTCCCTTATTACGGCACAAATTAACTGGATGCCATCTGCCTGGTTTTCCTTTCACATATTGTACATGGTTTTTTTTCCTTTTGATATTTGTTCCTGGTTTTGATCTCGTTTATTTTTGATGCAGAGTCTTTTAACACTGTCTTTCACAAAACGAATTGGAATTCCATTAAGAATTTTGAAATATTACAATGTTTTCGAACAGAAACTCATTTTTTGAAACAATTTATTCCATTTCTTTAAATGATTGTTAACTGCAACATCGGTTTTCATTCCTTCAAATTCATACTAACTTGAAGGAAAAATGTCAATATTTAAAAAAAGGAACTCTTTTTGTTATATGTGTATACATGTACTCACACCTAAGGAAGACACGAATATTCCTTGACAGCTTATTTAACATACAGCGTTCCTAATTTTTGTTTTATTCCTTTTAAAAGTAACGAGAATTTGCTTTGAATTGAGCAGCAATGTTTCAGTTTTTAGTTCAGTTAGGAGTCACGTGAGGTTAACAAACGGAGAAAGATTTACAGGAATCAAAACTAGTCCTTTTGAGGCGTTTGCGGCCGTATACATAACAAATTACTCTTTTTGTTCAGGGATTATTCTTCGACTCCTTATAAATTCATTATTTTGAATATTTATGACCTCGAGTTGTACGGCAACTCACAATACAAGACGTGTGTCATTGGTAACCTGATGGTCGCTTGATCGGACACCAACCTTAACGCCTAAGACCACCTTAGACTTATTAGATGAACCAAAAACTGTAACATTTCTGTTAAGATCAAAGCAAGATTTGAAAACTTTTCAAAAATATAAAACAAAAATTGGGAGCATAATATGACAGATAAGGTTTAAAGGAATATTTGTATCTAAATCAGGCCTTAATATATGTATTGGTTTCAGAACAACAAGTTAACGAAACGAATTTAAAAAATACAATCTTTTGAAGAAATGTTGAAAATTTTTATTGCGAAATCCAATAGATTTTTTGAATATCCGAGATATGCATATTTTTAAAAAGAGTCTATTCTTACAGATCGCTTTTATATTTCAAATAAATTAATTGGTGCAAAAGTCTCAAGTCCAAATGTTGAAAATTTTTATTCCGTAGTCCAATGGATTTTTTGAATATCCGAGATATGCATGTTGTTCAAAAGAGTCCATTCTTACAGAATCAGCTTTTATATTTCAAATAAATCAATTGGTGCAAAAATCTCAAGTCCAAAAATTTGATCTATTCTGTGCATCGCGTCAGACGCCCCCCTTAATTACGAGACGGCAAAACAATGTAATGTAATGTTTTTGTTCCTCGTTGATTCCTTTCTGTTTGTCCTATCAATTTCAATAAAATCTTCCTATCTCTATCTTGTTTTGTTTCATTGGAACTGAATGTTTTGGTAATAATATTAGCTCCTTAATCTCCTAAAAAAAACTAATTTTTTATATTACATCTTGGAATCAAATTCTCAGATTTCGTATAGAATTGTTCTTTTTTTATTTATTTTTTTTCACTTCGCTTCACATATATGAAATGTTCTGCCTGAATTTTGAAACTTTCCAACGAAATGCAGCAGTAATTTTTTGTATTCCAGTTCCAACCTGTTTCTTGTTTTCATCTAATTTTTTCATTGCATTTCAGGAATAACCATTGAATCGGCTTGGTAACAGGGAGATGCATTGCACTATAGAGCGTACAGGCCGCAGGTTCGAGTCTCGCTTCGGGTTTGGATTTTTTTATGCGAGATAATCGTGGAATTTGGATCAGAATACAAATTTGAAATGTAAGAAAAATCACATGTCTCCTCTGGACAGCTGCCGGTTTAAAAAAGTATATTATTTCTACGATGTTTTTATTATTAAATATTTGTTATATTAAATATGCGGCCTCATGAATTGTAGACTATTGTTGACACCAACAAAAAATACCAAACATTTTAAACAATTTCAAATAATTTGGCCAGCTACTATAACAAATTACTATATAACTGAATATTTTCTATCACTTATCGGGATGAAGTTTCTTCATATTTATGTCTTCAATTTGCTTCAATGATTTTGTTATCATTATGCTCACATTTTTTTAACGTATTTTATAAATAACCGTTGAATCGACCTGGTAGTTGGGAGTTACATTGAGTTTTTCAGGATACAGGTCGCGGGTTCGAGTCCCGCTTCGGGTTTGGATGTTTTGCGTAAGATAGTCGTTGAATTTGGATCAGAAGACAAGACACTTTTGAACGTTTTCATCAGATTTTGATCAAAACTATATCGAATATTATATTATTTTTACCGTATTCGGCATCCAAAAATCCATAAGAAACGATTCAAATTTCAATCGGAACCAGTTTTTATCGACCGTTCGAGTTCTTTGAAATGCAGACAGGTAAAATATTTCAAGTAAAAACAGGAATAAACGTAAATTATAATAGTTTTTTTAAAATAATGAAATGTATAATATAAAAATATTTTTTATATGTACGTACAACTATTAACAATCATCTTATGATAAATTCTCTCCAAGAGTAATTATTTAAGAAATATTTCATATGGAGAACAATTTAAACTAATCACTCTCAGCCTTTGGCAGTTCGTTCTCATTTTACTTAGATTTTTTCATCGTATTTCATAAATAACCGTTGAACCGACCTGGTAGTTGAAAGTTACATTTCGTTTTTCAGCATACAGGCCGCGGGTTCGAGTCCCGCTTCGGATTTGGATGTTTTGCGTAGGATTGTCGTTGAATTTGGATCATGCTGCACACTCTTGAACGTTATAATCAGATTTTGATCGAAACTTGTCAGAAATTAGATCGCGGTATGAAATTACAAATACAAATTTACAAAATACAAATTTAAGTAGTGCGTATGTCTCAAATGTTGACTAAAAAGCTACGGATTCTTACGATTTTGATAAAAATTCTTGGAGATCGTTCGTCGTTAATGTGCTTCTATGGATTTCGACTTGAAGCATTCCAGGGTTCATTTCTTCTTGACTGTAAATGTAAAATAAAATTACTAAAGAAGAAGTTCTTGTTTTACCTTTATCACTTACGCAATATTTCTATTTCTTAATCTTTCGATGACCAAGGGTTTCAACGTGGGTTGACCATTCCAGCTATGGAGGCCCCTTCCAGTGACAATGTTCAACTTTAGCGATGACTTGGTCGAATTCTGCAGGAAATTAATATTTCTATCGATGAAGACATCGAGCGCTGGAATCGCTTCTTTCGCGAACAAATAATGAAGATCGAAGGTATCGAAGTCTGACCACTCAGATTGTTCCAACAGCAAACTGGCAACTTTTTGGTTTGCCAAGTCTGACATTCTGGTGAAGAGTTCGCCCTTTTCCTTATTTTTAGCCTTTGAGAAAGATATTTGCGCCTGTCGATGCATCTGATCCGCCTCTTCTCTAAGTTTCTTCCGCGTATCATCAACATCTACTTTCTTCATCTGGAAATAATAAAAATAGTTTAAGTGAAATTTCAGTTCAAGAATTTGTATTTGTATGTTAAGGGAGGAATAAATGTTTACCTTTTTATCGTGTCTTGATATTCCATCCACATCGTGTTGCCTCGCCTGAGGTCCCGTTGAAGTTCGGGAAATTCTGATCTCGCTGACATCGACAGTTCTGATCACGGCACGAAACGCTTGTCGATAGTTATTGTTGTTTTTCATCAGCATTTCCATAAGCACATCTTTGTCGATCGAAGGAAATGTCGCCGATAGTTTTTCCATATTTTCTTTCGTTAAAGTCATGGTTCAACAAACTGAAAAATATTTAGAAATTTGTTAATACTTTTGTAACAGTCGAGAAATTTCAAATAATTTAAAGTGATCAAATTTATGATGAAACTTTTCAATTGTTTTATGAAAACCCGTTTTTCGAGCACCGAACCCAAATCACGTGGAATTAATCGATATGAGGCAAAAGTAGAGAAATGCTAAATAAAAATTAAGTTTACAAAATTTTTCACTTTTGAAAAATAGTTTTGAAAAAATCGAAGAGATAATATTTGACTTGAATATTTTTCATAAATTTTGTGAATATTTAAAATGAAGAGTAAAATTATTTTACGGAAAAGAGTTTCATAATGTATAAACACTTACCAAACTCAAAGCACTTCTCAATAACCAGTAGCACGATGTTCACAAGGCGAGAAACACAAAGTTAATGGTTGTTTTCTAGGAGCATAATCCTTCTGTACGTTTTTAAACAGATTTCAGAAATAATAACAAATGGGGGGCGGGAACAATGGGGTGAAAGTTGTCGCGTCAAACCAGTATTTAACCTTTTGCGAATAGCCAATAAAATAACGAGCCACCCTCTAAGTACCTTGGCTTTTGAATAGGATTCGATAATGGATTCCGAGAAATCCATCTGATGTATACCATCGATATTATTCGAGAAAAACTACAGAAGTACAAAAAATTTTTTTATATTTCATACTTTGTAATAAATTTTCGCGCATTATAACAAATTAGTAAATTAAAGCGGAAGGAACTTTTTATCTACTATAAATTACATCTAATCAAATATAAGATTTTCAATTTGAAATATTTTGTCGCAAATCCAAAATCGTTCCTCAGTATGTCAAAAATATTAATTTTGTGTTAATTAGTACGTTCGGTACCGGAAAAATTGTCACTTTTTTTTAAATTGATTACTAACCTATTTAAGCTCCACTTGAAATAATTTTTCGAAACAAAAAATTAAATTATTTTAAAATAGGTAAATGAAAAAAAAAACCGAATGTTTTTCATTGTTGATATGTCTGATAATTTTGGGCCAAAATTCCAATGTTCATATTTCATTTATTCATTCTTTTACTTTTCTTATATTTAATAATCCTGAATTTTTAGATTTTTTTCAATTATTCATGTTCTTTGGCCCAATTTTTTTATTTTAGGGTTTCTTAAATTTTTTGACTATTTTTAAATTCTCCAAAAATTACAAAATATTTAAACTGAAGAAATTTTAAATTATTTCAATTAATTCGCTCGAATAAAACTTGAATTCTCTTCAAATATCGAAAAAAGAATTTCAAATATGATTAATAACCTATTTAAACTTCACTTCAACCAATTTTCTAAAACAAAAAATTAAATAATTTCTAAATAAAATGAAAAAAAAACAAAAGAGTTTTGTTCTTAATATTAACGAATAATTGTATTTTATTTTTATTCTTTATATATTTTTTAATGTATTTCATGAATAAGATTAAAATGGTACTAAAAAGGTTCAAATACATGAGAACTTTCGAGAAAACTCGGATGGAAGGCAATTCTAATCATCTCCAATTTTTCCACGTGTGGTTGTCTATTAGATTCTTCGACGATATTTACAATTATCATCGTATTTTTAGATGCATTCAAATATTTCACTGTCACAAATAATTCGTTCAATTTTTATGAATGCCTGGGAGGAGTGTCAAAAGATACTTTGATTCGGTATTTGAATGTTATCAATTTTAGGAAGTTGAATTTTTTTATTTAAAAAGTTTGAAAGGAGTTTCAATTATATTTAAAATCATTTTGAAGGTTTTCAAAATTGAATAAAATGTAAGTAAGTTTTAGAATAAATTGGAAGACTGATAAATTGAAAATACAAGAGTTGTAAAGTTGAGTACTTAAGAATATTTCTAAAACAAATTTACGCATGATATACATGAGATGAAAGTTTTGAACCGCATTCGCTATTAGAGAAATAATCACAACTCTTCAAAATTTCCATATTTCAAAGAGTTAATATGTTTTGGGCCTATAGCCTAACTATTAATGGCGCAATTCATAAATATTTGCTATTAAATATCCCAAATTAAATTTCGAATTTGAACAATTTAAATTGAAATGTAACTCATATTAGCTTGCAGAAACGTTTGTCTACACAATTTTGTAATTTCAATGAAAAATAGTTAACCACAAAATCATTGCTAAATTTAGTCTAATAAAACACAAATTTTCTGTGAGAATTTATTTGTAGTCACATGTTGAAATTTATTTAGAACCGATTAACACATTTTCAAATTTCTTGGACAAATTGAGAAGTCAGAAGGCCAAAAACTAGCTCAAATCAGGAGTCGGATAGAAAAAAATAGACCAGCAGCAATCCATATTCAGGGTAATTTTAAACAATTCCATTTTTCATCACTTTAATTTCATTTTTATTCAGTATTCAACATTACACACGAACTTCGATCTCGAAAGAAAATTCAATGCACTACTACCAACCGAAATACCGTGTGAAGCTGCAGAAATCACAAAAGCTGAAGAAATGATATTCCGTGCAATAATATTTCTGAAAAGTAAGGCAAAATTTTCCGTTTTTTTTTGTGGAGAACCTAGAAGAAATGATACGCAATTGAAACAGTTTCCATGTTTATTATAATCCTTTGATTTTATAGCAATTTTTACTATTTTTTTCTATTTTTTATATTTAACTGGTAATATGGATCTTAAAGTCTACGATGTTGTTGAAAAATTAGCGCGTTTACAATATGTTATACGGTTTCCAAGTGAGACGGGGAAGGTGCTGAACCGTTTCCGATCCCCTGCAGCCACTTGGAGCATTCTTTTGAAAGAGTGGCGGCCGCTTGACATCTAGCAAACTTGTACACCTTCCACTCCTCCCGTGCTAAGTTGGAGTAATACTCTGCTTCCTTGGAATTGTAATCATACATTCGCGCGGTTTTCATAAACTGATCCATCCTCTCAAAACAACGATCTGCTTTTTTTCTGTAAAATTCGTATGAACGTGGTTCGTCGGTAATCGTATCCATCGGATCGTCCATCATTTGTTCCACCTGATCGCAGATTTGCTGATAATCTTCTTCGAGCAAATCCTCATCAGATGAAGGCTTCCTGAATGTTAAAGTATCCCAGGTCAAGCATCTAACGGGATCGTTTGCCCTCCAGGCTGCGTTTTCTTGTTGTTGCTGATATGAAGAGTAATTTAATATTAGCGAAATTATCGAATACAAATAATGAAGTTAAAACTTACCTCTTCATTCATCTTTTCCTCGGGTTCTTCGTCCATGGCTTGTTCTTGGTTCATCATCGAATCATCATCACAAATCCTCCATTGCCTGACGAAGCCTTCTGGACCTTTGTAGCACACGTGATAAATTATATTCCTCTACCAAATACTTAGTTGTAGATTTGCCCAGTTGTATTTTGAACCAGTTGTTGTACATCCTGCTCAAACTGGAAGGTTGTTCTTATTCATCAAGAATTTGACATAATACCGGAAGATATTTACAGTTGGACCTCAAATAATTTTCATAATCTCCTGATAACATTGCTGAATCTACGTAATAGTATTTTTATTTTATAACAATTTTTACTATTTTTTTATATTTTTGGTGTTTAACTGGTAATGTGGATCTTAAAGTCCTCGACGTTAATGCAAAACTAGCACTTTAACAACATGTTATACGATTTCAATGCTTAACGGAGACGGTGCTGAAACGTTTTCTTGTCTCCGGTGGCAGTTGATTATAAACCCGTCGCATTCTTTTGAAAGAGCGTTGGTCGCCTGACGTCTATCCCACTTGTACAACTTCCACTGCCCCAGTCCTGGGTTGAGCGCAATTCCCAAAAAGTGTTCCACCAATTCAAAATAACGGTCTGATTCGTTTGCGTCAATTCTGTTCGAACGAGAGTCGTTGGTTGGCACGTCCATCGGATCGTCCATCATTTGTACCAGCTCACCGCATATTTGTAGATAACCATCTTCGAGCAATTCCTCATCGGATGCAGGGGGAAGGATAAATCTGGCTGCATTTCCTTGTTCTTGCTGATATAAAGCATCCTGCCAATAGTAAGTTAATATTAGCGAAACTAATAAATACAAATAATGAAGTTGAAACAAACCTCTTCATTAATCTTTCTCTCGCCACAAATACGCCACTGCCTGGTGAAGCCTTCTGGAGCTTGTAGCACACGTGATAAATTATTTTCCTCTACCAAATACTTAGTTGTAGATTTGCGCAGTTGTATCTTGAACCAGTTTTTGTACATCCTGCTCAAACTGAAAGGTTGTTCTTCTTCATCAAGAATTTGATATAATACCGGAAGATATTTACAGTTGGGCCTCAAATAATTTTCATAATTTCTTGATAAGATTGTTGAAACTACGTAATGGTATTTGAAATGATTATGAAGATTTGTGATGTCCTCAATTAGTACGTGCGGGAATCGTCAACACATATCATAGAAGTTTCTATGTTCAAGGTAAATGTTATCTTCAGTAAAACAACTTGCATCGTTTATTATTTCCTCGTTCAAGTCAACTGGACTTGCGGGTGGGTTGATGTCTCGAGCTTTAGTAACTATGATTCTTTGTGTGGTTGATAATTCTTCGAATATGTTGCTCTCCGTTGTTGTCGCCGCGTTTTTGGTGGACTGTTCTTCATCATCAACATCACGTGGTTGGGTAGGTGACTGCTGAAGAAACTCTGAGTTAGTAGATTGCTGCCAAGAATTCAAAGTAGATTCGCTCATCTCCCATCCTAATATATTGGTCTTCTTTGGTGGTTTGATGATTCGCCAATCCTCAGCAAGATACTACAACATATGATAATATTTAAAAAATTTAATTATTACTAAATTCTCTACGTACATTCAATGCCTTTTTAGAAATCGTCTTGCGGATTGCTTCAAGGAGATTGAGCGCAGCATCTGCTTGAGCATCAGAGAGTGGAGGAAATTCTCGCAGTTGTGGATTCGACTGGAAGTAATGTTGAAGACCGCAAGAATTTATCAACGACTCAGCATTGATTCCGCTCTCATATCTATCCTTCATCATTTCAATGATGACTTGAGTAAAGTGCACGCTTCGATATGACAGTTCATTTGCGTCAGACGACCAAGTTGTTGGCACTTCGAGAATAATTATTCTATATCCATGTTCAATACCTAATCGAGCATATTCTTTCATCTCGCAAGAAGAATCTTTATGCAGATCGTCAATAATAACGGGACTAAATCCGAGCGAGATTTTTCTCGAAACTTCACCTGATAACCATCGATAAGCCTCACTTCTGGAGCTTGTAGCACACGTGATAAATTACATTCCTCTACCAAATACTTAGTTCTAGATTTGCCCAGTTGTATCTTGAACCAGTTTTTGTACACCCTGCTCAAACTGGTAGGTTGTTCTTCTTCATCAAGAATTTGACATAAAACCGGAAGATATTTACAGTTGGGCCTCAAATAATTTTCCTTTTATTTTATAACAATTTTTACTATTTTTTTATATTTTTTGTGTTTAACTGGTAATGTGGATCTTAAAGTCCTCGACGTTAATGCAAAACTAGCACTTTAACAACATGTTATACGATTTCAATGCTTAACGGAGATGGTGCTGAAACGTTTTCTTGTCTCCGGTGGCATTGGATTATAAACCCGTCGCATTCTTTTGAAAGAGCGTTGGTCGCCTGACGTCTGGCCCACTTGTACAACTTCCACTCCCCCAGTCCTGGGATGGTGTTATACGTTCGTGCATTTTCCAAAAAGTAGTCAACCAATTCAAAATAACGGTCTAATTCGTTTGTCTCAATTCTGTTCGAACGAGAGTCGTTGGTTGGCATGTCCATCGGATCGTCCATCATTTGTAACAGCTCACCGCATATTTGTAGATAACCATCTTCGAGCAATTCCTCATCGGATGGAGGGGGAAGGACAAATCTGGCTGCATTTCCTTGTTGCTGATATAAAGCATCCTGCCAATAGTGAGTTAATATTAGCGAAACTAATAAATACAAATAATGAAGTTAAAACAAACCTCTTCATTAATCTTTCTCTCGCCACAAATACGCCACTGCCTGGTGAAGCCTTCTGGAGCTTGTAGCACACGTGATAAATCAGTTTTTTCTACCCAATACTTAGTTGAAGATTTGCTTAGTTGTATCTTGACCCAATTGTCGTCCTCACTGCTCGAATTTTCTTCCTCTTCCTCAGGAGTATCAGGTGATACCGGAATATGTTTACAGTTGGGCCTCAAATCATTTTCATATTCTCCTGATAACTTTGATACAACTATGTGGTCGTATTTGAAGCAATTATGAAGATTTGTGATGTCCTCAATTTTTATGTCCGGAAACAGGGTACATACATCAAAGAAATTTTCATGTTCAACGATGATGTTGTTTTCAGTACAACAACTTGCATCGTTTATCATTATTCGGTTGAATTCTGCTGGACTGGCAGGTGGGTTGATGTCCCGAGCTCTAGCAATTATGATTTTTGGTTTGTTGTATAATTCTTCGTATTCATTGGGCTCTGTTGTTGTCGCCGCGTTTTTGGTGGAAGGTTTTCCTTCATTATCAACGTTACGCGGTTTTGTAGGCTGAAGAATCTCTGCGTTGGTAGGTTGTAGCCAAGTTTTCACAGTAAATTCGTTCATATGCCATCCTAACACCATCTTTGGTAGTTCCTCAAAAAGATTCTGCAATATAAAATAATAATCAAAAAGTTTACTTAACATGAATTTTTCTACGTACCTCTTCAGAGAGTTCGTAGCGGATTTCATCAAGGAAATAAAGCGCAGCATCTATTTCACCTTCACAGAGTGTAGGAAATGCTCGCAATTGTGGATTCGATTGGTAGTAATGTTGTAGTCCGCAAGAATTTATCAACATCTCAGCATTGATTCCGCTCTCATATCGATCCTTCATCATTTCAATGATGACTTTAGTAAAGTGCACGCTTCGGTATGACAGTTCCTCGGCGTCAAAGGACCAAATTGTTGGCACTTCCAGAACAATTATTCTATATCCATGTTCAATACCCATTCGGGCGTATTCTTTCATCTCATACGAATATTTATGCACATCGTCAATAATAACGGGACTAAATCCGAGCGAGATTTTTTTCGAAACTTCATTCGATAACCATCGATAAGCGTCACCCACGTCACGAGGGTTGTAGGTGTAATTACCAGGGTTGATGAAGAAATTGAGAGGACTAAAAATGTGGTCTTTTTCTACAGGTTCTTCAAGTGACAACTTGAGAATCCGTTTCGCTAAATACGATTTTCCACTGCCCGGTAGTCCGCGGAGCAACAACAGGATTTTAAGTCCTGCGCGAATTTCTTGAATCGCGTTGTCTATCTCATACGTGGATTTGTATTTTTCGGCGGAGATGGTGTTACTGGAGCGATTCATGGCTTGAGCTATCTCTGATATTTTTTTAGGAGCGAAGGTTCGAACTGAAAAAAAGCAACATGGAAATTAAATGATGAAGTTAAGGCATTAACGAAAAATCCACAAAACACTTGAGTCATCTTAATGTGCTGATATGCAAATAAAAATTAATTATTCTGATTCGTATGACCATTTATTGAATCAAATAACCGATTTCCCACCGTAATTTTTTAAGGCGTTTAGAAAGCAATGAGATATAGAATATGTGAAGCTATCATCACCTTAAACATTTTTGTAAACTTTATTCGATTTCATTGTCAACACATTCAGACATCATTTTAATTAAATGTTTTCAAATTTTTTTGTCGAATTGAAATATTTTACAAACTTGATCCAAGTTGAAACATTTTGAAATTTCGAACTTATTCTTCAACATATTCGGAACGCTTAGAAATTTTGTAAACTCTGTTTCAAACTTGTAAACCTATTCAAACGCCGATCAAAAGAACACTTTTTACAAATATGAAAATGTTCTTAAAATTTTCTTCTTTTTCAATACTTGCAAACATTCAAAGTATTTTCAATTTCTTTTTGTCACATTGCACAGAAACTTAAAAAATTTCAAGATTTCAAACTTTTCCTACAGTTCATCAATTATAATTTCAACCCTTTCAAATTGTTCCGATAGATTTCTGAATTTGTTCAAAGTTAAAAAATTTCAAAAATTTCAAACTTGTTTTTGAAGTTTCATTTCAATATATTCGTAACAGTTTTCCGTACCATTAAAACCGATCACCGTTTCAATGTAAAAATATTTTCGAAAATTTTCTAACATTGAAAATTACAATTCTTCCATTAAACGTTTTTGTTTTTAAAATCATTTTAGATGTTTCAAATTTCTTAATCGATTTTTTTTAAAATCCCACAAAAAATGATTCAACGTTCAAAAAATTTCAGTTAGTTTGTAAACTAACTTGAACTCAATTTTTACTATTTGAAATTTCTTTTTCAATACTTGCAAACATCCAAACTATTTTCAATTTCTTTTTGTCACATTGTACAGAAACTTAGAAAATTTCAAGATTTCAAACTTTTCCTGCAGTTCCTCAATTATAATTTCAACCCTTTCAAATTATTTCGATACATTTCTGAATTTGTTCAAAGTTAGAAAATTTCAAAAATTTTTCAATTTCTTGTTTTTTCAAGATTTCAAACTTTCATTATATTCATAACAGTTTTCCGTACCATTAAAACCGATCACTGTTTCAATGTACCAAAAACCGATTTTTCAATGTAAAAATATTTTCGAAAATTTTCTAACACTGAAAATTACAATTTTTCCATCAAATTTTTTTGTTTTTAAAAATATTTTAGATGTTTCAAATTTCTTAATCGATTTAACTTTTCTTTAAATTCCCCAAAAAAAAATGATTCAAGCTTTCAAACATTTTAATTTGTCTGTAAACTAACTTGAACTCAATTTTTACTGTTTGAAATTTCTTATTCAATACTTGCAAACTATTTTCAATTTTTTTGTTGGTCACATTGTACAGAAACTGAAAAAATTTCAAGATTTCAAATTTTTCCTGCAGTTCCTCAATTATTATTTCAACCCGTTCAAATTGTTTCGATAGATTTCTGAATTTGTTCAAAGTTAAAAAATTTCGAAAACTTCGAACTTGTTCTTGAACTTTTCTTTCAAAATATTCGTAATAATTTTCCGTACCATTAAAATCGATCACTGTTTCAAAGTAAAACTAGTGTTGGATATTTTTTAACATTGAAAATTACAATTTTTCAATTGAATTTTTTTTGGTTTTAAAATTATCTTTTATGTCTCAAATTTCTTAGTCGATCTAACTTTTCTTTGAAATCCCCCCAAAAAAATGATTCAAGCTTTCAACACTGTTTCAAAAATTTTTCAAAACTGTTGAACTTCAAAAATTTTTAAAAATTCAAACTTTCGACATTTCAAAGTCCGTCTCAATCAATCATCAAATTTTTTTCTACCAAATTATTTTGAAGATTTATTCACAAACTTTCCAACATTCCTCCCAAATCTTTTCAAAATTTTTATTTATTTGCGAATTAAATAGAAAATATATTCTATTTTTACTATTTCCTAATGTTTTGAACACGTTTTCAATTATCTAAAATGTTTTAGAAAAATTTAAATATTCAAATAATTCACATTTCAAAACTTTAGAGTGTTTAACTTGAAAAATTGGAGTTCACTGTCTTTCCGCAAAATTCGTTAAGTCAATGGGAACATTTTCGAAGGGAAACATTTTCTCCTTTTTGGGAAAATTCTCCGAACGAATATCGAACGTTGAATATTTTTCTAGTCAAAAAAGTTAATTTTTGAAAAAAAAATTAAAACTAATTAATAAGGGAAAAACTTAAAGAGAAGGATTTCGATTAAATGAAGAAAAATTATTATAAGTTCAAAATGTCGTAAAAAACTAATACGTAAAATATTGTTTACAGACTTTTGAAATGTACGAGAATATAGAATTCTTGAATAAATCACATGAATTACTCAAAAAAGGAAATGTGTCATATAGAGAAATTATATACGTGCACACAGCTAAATTTTCGTGCGAAAATATTCGTCAAGTCAAACGGATCATTTTCTCTTCGTTTACAAAACAATTACAAATAATTGATAATGAAAAACCTTACGGAACTTAGAAAAAATGTTTTCGATGAAATGAGGAAAAATTATCATAAGTTCAAAATGTATAAATTAATTTTTTGGAAACAGCTTGAAATAGACGGAAATATTAAATTTTCAATTTTCAAAAAACATGTAGAACACAAAACGATATGGACTTTGTCGAATTTAGTTAAAAAATTCAGTCGGTTTCCGAAAGATTCGAAAATATTTCTTTAAAACTAAAAACTGGTTTACGGATAGTTTTTACACGTTACCAAAAAATCACATAGAATTAACCTAAATGGAAAATGTGAGATATAGAGAAATTATAAACACTGGTTAAATTTAAAAGTATCTGAATCAAAACTCATTTCCAAAAATCGAAAGAATATCAAAATGTGAGTAAAACTTTTTCAAGTCTACCGAGTTTACGAAAAAAAATCAGATAAAGTAACAACACTTACCTCAAAAGTGGATACTTGGTAAAGGCACTTCACACTTCACAATTTTTGAGCACTTAAGACTGTACTACCTTCAAGACGAGAAACACAGAATGAAAAATTTTCGCAAAGGGTCCCTATTTATAGAAAATACAACGTTCCCTTAATGTCTTTCGGAGAAAATGGGATTCGCAAATAAAGGACCACTTATATCCTGGCGCAAAAGTGGATACTTGGTAAAGGCACTTCACACTTCACAATTTTGAGCACTTAAGACTGTACTACCTTCAAGACGAGAAACACAGAATGAAAAATTTTCGCAAAGGGTCCCTATTTATAGAAAATACAACGTTCCCTTAATGTCTTTCGGAGAGTTCGCAAATAAAGGACCACCCCTGGAAGGGCCAATGGTCATATCACAGTGGCGCAACCAGAATTTTTCTTGTAAGGGTACCTAATCGCAATCGGAAATTGTTACAATAATACTAAAAAATAGGTCTTCAGTCGATTTTTCGTGTTTTTGGAAGCAATCGGGGCGGGGGCACCGCCTTCCGAATTGTACTGACCGCCAAATTGTTGGAAGGCATACGCCCGGGTGCCCCCTATGGTTACGCCAATGTCATTTTGTACAGCCCTTTTCAACTGCAAAACAAATTATTGAATGTTATTGATAATTATGGACATTAAACTCATCAAAGTTTTTTTTAGGAATCCCTGTACAATTAAGAAAATTTTGTTTTCTATTCTGATTCTTGATGAAAATTATTATTTAATAACTCCCGAATAAAATTTTTCATTTTCATAAAGATTCGTTTATTTTACTGGTGTCTGTGAAGAGCGTCATAAGATATTTTGGTTCGCTATTTGAATGTTAACAACAAAACAATTAAAAATTTCAAGTAAAATTGAAATCATTTTGGAAGCTTTCAAAAATGAATAAAATTTTGATAACTCTGAAAATAAATTGAAAGATTGATGGATATGGATTGAAAATGTAAGAGTTTGAACTTGTGTACTATATCTGAAACTTTAACAAATAATCATTTCGACCGATGAACGAATATCTTCAGGATTTTTTTGAAAATCGTATTCAACAGGGTGAATAAAAGAACGTTTGATTATCTTGTACATACTACGTTTCGATCGGTATACGATCATAAACTTTTGTCAAAGCGATTCCATCTATTAAATACGAGTTTGTGATCGCATATCGATTGGAACAATATTTAAACGTTCTTTTATGCATCTTGTTTACTGCAATTTTCTAGAAAATCCTGAAGATAAAACAAATTCATGCATGATATACACGAGATGAAAGTTTCGAACCGCGTTCACTATCAAATGGCACTTCTTGCTTGCTGTATGTTTGGTTGCCTAATTAAATTATAGAATAACACTATTGATATGTTTTGGGCCTATAACCTAACCATTAATGGGGCAATTTTAGAAATATTTCCAATAAAATATCTATAATTAAAGTCCGAATTTGAACAATTTAAATAAAAATGTTACTCATATTAGTTTGCAGAATAGTTTGTCTACACAATTTTGTAACTTCCACAAAATAGCTATGCAAAATCATTGCGAAATTCATTATAATAAAACTCAAATTGTTTGCAAGAATTATGAAATTTCATTTGTAGTCATATTTTTCGTTTTAAAAATTCAGAATTAAGAATGCCGGAAACTTGCTGAATTTTTCGAAAGCAATAAATGTTGATTTCTCCCAGAAACCTGTTTTACCCTTATTTGTTATCCACATCGGCAAATTTCTTTCTATAAAAAAAATAATAGTAATAAAGTTAATGATAAGTAGGTATGATTGCTGGGAATAGTACGGATGTAAATTATCCCATTTTTGAGATTGAAATAGCGTTTTATACATTTTTGACATGCTGTTTACTATAAAAATAAATGTAATTTTATTTTCGTCTTGTTTTCATTTTTTATCGTATTTTAGAAGTAACCATTGAATCGGTCTGGAAGCCGGGAGGTACATTAAGTTTATAGAGCATACAGACCGCGGGTTCGAGTCCCGCTTCGGATTTCCTTGAAACTCATTTCGGAATGTTGATTTCTACCAAAAAACTGTTATACCCTTCTTTGCTATCCACATCGGCAAATCCCTTTCAATAGAAAAATACTCGTCGGAATTAATCAATAGTAGATTAAAAAATATATTCTTTCTTCGGTGTTTTTATTTGAAAATATCGAATAACGAATATCTTGAATTCAGAAAAGCAGAAAGCGTTACCGACATGATTTAATTTTTTTTAGATAAAATTATGCCTCACATTTTGAACGCTTTTACAGTGCCTGGCCAAATTATTTGAAACGATAGTATGCGCAAACGCTTGAATTTTATTCCGGGCGTCCGAGTAACTCGTTTTTCTCCAACTACCTGCTAAGGGTAAATAGATGAGTAAGCGACATGCACACAGGAACGTAATAGTTGATTTTTTTAGATAGTTGGTAATAGCGTGAATCCAAATAAAATAGGAAAATTAAATTACGAACATTCGGTCATTTAAAACCATTATGCATTCCTCGACAATTCTAAAAACAGGACAAAATAAACTTGATTTTGTCTGTCCAAATAATGTTTCTCATGAAAGCCAGAATCATCCTTATGTCGCTTCAATACTTATTTCTGCAAAGAAACCTGTTTGGTTTCACCTTTTGAGGAAAACAAGTTACTTAGCTCTTGCTGACTCATGAATTGTGAGCTATTGTTAACGCCAGTAAGGAATACTTACCTGAAAACAATTTCAAACAATTTAGCCAGCCACCATAACAAATTTTGATCGAAACTTATCGAAGTCAAATTACGGTATGCAACCTAAACTACAGCTTTAAGTAGGACTTGTGTGTCAATGGTTGCGTAACGAACCATGGATTTTTTCGTGGCAATAAACAATGATCACCGAATGCCATTATTAGTTCGATGTGAAACATTCCATTTTTGAGAGTGAAATCGCGTCTTATACATCTTTTAGGTGCTGAATACTATGTATAAAAATAAATGTATTTTGATGTCATCTTATTTCCGTTTTTTTTTGTCGTACTTTACAAATAGACATTGAATCGGCTTGGTAGGCAGGAGATACTTTGAGTTTATTGAGCATACAGGCCGCGGGTTCGAGTCCCACTTTGGGTTTGTATGTTTCCATGCAAAATGATCATGGAATTTGATTCAGAATACAAATTTTGAAATATGGGAAAATGCACAAATATGTTCCGGAAAGCTGTTGAGTGACGGATTAAAAAATATTCTTTTTCCGGAAATATGGAATAACGAATATTTTGAATTAAGAAAAGTAGAAAGCGTTTTCGAGATGATTAAATTTTTTTTAGAGAAAATTATGCCGTGCAGTTTTAAACGCTTTAATAGTGCCTGGCCAAATTATTTGAAACGAAAATATTCGAAAACGTTCGAATGTTGTTATTCCAAGGGTCCGAGTAACTCGTTTTCGTTTCGAAATTGAGTGCTTCAAAATATTTCTTATATACATGGATGAAAGTTTTGAACTACATTCACTATTAAAGTAATAATTAAAACTTTTCAAATTTTTCGTATTTCAAAGAATTATGCCTGATTGCTGTATCTTTGGTTGCCTGAATAAATTAGGGAACAACCGTATTAATATGTTTTAGGCCTACAACTTAAACCTTTAATTGCGCATTTTTAGAAGTATTTGTTATTGAATATCTCAAATCAAAGTCCAAATTTGAACAATTTAAATAAGAATGTTACTCATATTAGTTTGAAAAACCGTTTGTCTACACAATTTTGTTATTTCAATAAAAAATAGTTCACAAAATCAATGCGAAATTTGGTATAATAAAACACAAATTTCCTGTGAAAATTATGAAATTTCATTTGTAGTCACATCATGAAATTTCCTTAGAACCGATTAACGCATTCTCAAATTTCTTTGACAAATTGGGAAGTAAGCAAAGTTACTGAAATTTTCGAAACCAATCAAAGAAAATTTCAGTGAAATTTGATTTTGAGCAAAAAACTCGTTTGAATTTCGAAGGAAATCTCGGTTTATTCGGAGGATTGCTTGAATGTTTAATAATCCTTCCGGAAATATCCAAGGTATCTCTTAAAAATTTGATATAAATTAACATTTTCTCTAAAAATTCAACATTCATGAAATTAGTATGACGCGTTTAGTTTTTCTATTTGCTTTAAGACATTAAAACTTCTAGGGACTGTCATTTGCTTTTCATTGTTCAGAAAAGTATAAAAGGATCTTAAGTTGATGACCCGAAACATTCCTTGAAACTCATTTCGGAATGTTGATTTCTACCAGAAACCTGTACTACCCTTCTTTGTTATCCACATCGGCAAATCTCTTTCAACAGAAAAATAGTCGTCGGTATTAATGCACAGTGTCAATAAACAATCAACTCCGACTGCCATCATTAGTTTGATGTAAAACATTCCATTTTTGAGAGCGTCTTATATATTTTTTAGGGGCTGAATACTATGTATAAAAATAAATGTAATTTTATTTTCATCTTATTTTCACTGTTTTATCGTACTTTAGAAATTGACATTGAATCGGCTTGGTAGGCAGGAGATACATTGAGTTTTTGAGTATGCAGGCCGCGGGTTCGAGACCCGCTTCGGGTTTGTACGTTTTTGTGTGAAATGTTCGTAGATCAGAATACAAATCTAAAATATGAGAAAATGCACAGGCATTTAGAAATAACGAATATCGAATATTTTGAACGGAATTGAGAAAAGTAGAATGCGTTTCTGAGATGATGCAATTTTTTTCTAGAGAAAATTTTGCCACGCAGTTTTGAACGCTTATTTAGTGCCTGGTGAAATTATTTGAAACGAAAATACTCGCAAACGCTTGAATTTTGTTCCAGGGGTCTGAGAAATTCGTTTCTCTCCAAGTACCTGATAATGGTAAACGGAAGAGTGATCGACATGCCCACAGGAACGTACTAGATGATTTTTTTAAATAATTGGTATCTAATAATGTGAATCGAAATAAAATAATAGAAAAATTAATTTACAAATATTTAGTCATTTGAAACGCATGATGCATTCCTCAAAAAATCTAAAACAACACGAAATAAACTTGGTTTTGTCTATCCAAATGATTTTTCTCATGAAAGCAATGTTCATCCTTCTGTCGCCTCAATACTTATTTCTGAAAACGGATCTATTTGGTTTAACGTTTTAAAGCAGACAAGGTATTTAGCTCCTGGTGACTCATAAATTCTAAACTATTGTTAACGCCAGTAAGGAATACTTACCTGAAATTTCAAACAATTTCAAATAATTTGGCCAGCCGCCATAACAAATTTTGATCGAAACTTGTCGGAAGTTAAATTATCTAAAATACAACTTTAACTGGAACGTGTGTCTCAATGGTTGTGTAACGAACAACAGATTCTTATTCACTTGCTTTTGTCTATACGAATAATCTTTCTCATGAAAGCAATACTTGCTTCAATATTTATTTCTGAAAATGTACCAGTTTGGTTATACGTTTAAGGAAGTGGTATTTAGTTACTGAAACCTCAAGAATTCTTAACTATTGTTAACTGAAATTCGAAACAATTTCAAATAAGTTAGCCAGCCACACATCTTGATCGAAACTTGTCGAAAGTTAAGTCGCGGTATGCAACCTACATTACACCTTCAAGTGGGACTTGTGTCTCAATGGTTGCGTAACGAACCACAGATCTTTTCGATTTCGATTTTCTAAACTGTAAGAAACGATTCAAATTTCAATCGGGAACGGAATTTTCACAACGTTATCAGTTTATTTAAAATAATGAAACGTTTGATACAAAACATTTTTCATTTTACGTACTAAATATTGACAGAAATCTTACACTAAATTACACCCGAGAGCAAATATTGTGGGATTTTCTTTATAAAACACAACGATACGAAAAAACCGAATGCTGCTCTCTTTATTGGCGGCTCCACTAGTCGCACCCGGTCCAATTTCGCGGGGTAGCGACAGCCACCGAATTCGGATACTACAATATCAAAAAAATTTTTAATATGAACAACAAATTAAGCTCAACACTCAGCCGTTGGACAGTTCCAAAATTTTTGAGAAATCATTTGTCGTCATTGTATGTGCCGCAAAAATAAAATCAAATAAATATTAAAGAGGAAGTTTTGAAATTGTATTTTATTATTATTTTATACATGTTGTTTCAATTGTAAAATTAAAATGGTACTAAAAAGCTTCAAATACATGAGAACTTTCGAGAAAACTCGAATGGAAGGCAACTCTAATCATACTGAAAATTTTCCCGAAATCTTTCCAAGTTTTCCACGTGTGGTTGCTTATGAAGTTCTTCGATGATATTCACTATTATCATCATATTCTTGGCTGCATTCAAATATTTCATTTACACAAAAGATTCGTTCACTTGTTTGAATGCCTCGGAGGTGTTTCAAAAGATACTTTGATTCGGTATTTGAATGTTAACAATTTTAGGAAGAGGAATTTTTTTAATTTGAAAAAGTTTAAAAGGAGTATTAAGAGTTTCAATTAAATTTAAAATCGTTTTGAAAATTTTCAAAGTTGAATAAAATTTAAGTGAGTTTTGGAATAAATTAGAAGACTGATAAATTGAAAATGTGAAGTTAAGTACTTTAGAATATTATTCAAAAACAAATTTACGCATGATAAACATGAGATGAAAGTTTTGAATCGCAATTACAACTTTTCGAATTTTTCATATTTCAAAGAATTAATATGTTTTGGGCCTATAACCTAACCATTAATGGCGCAATTTTAGAAATATTTGCATTGAATATCCGAAATTAAATTTGGAATTTGAAAAATTTATATTAAAATGTAACTCATATTAGTTTGCAGAACCGTTTGTCTACACAATTTTGTAATTGCTAAACTCAGTATAATAAAAAAAAAGACCAATTTTCTCTTTGAATTTGTAGTCACATGATGAAATTTTTCTAGAACCCATTAACACATTTTCAAATTTCTTTGACAAATTGATAAATCAGAAGGCCAAAAACTTGCTCAAATCATAAGTTGGACAAAAAAAATAGTTCAGAAGCAAGGGTAATTTTAAACAATACCATTTTTCATCACTTTAATTCCATTTTTATTCAGTATTCAACATTCCACACGAACTTCGATCTCGAAAGAAAATTCAATGCACTGCTATCAATCGAAATACCCTGTGAGGCTGCAGAAATCACAAAAGCTGAAGAAATGATATTCCATGCAATAATATTTCTGAAAAGTAAGGCAAAATTTTCCGTTTTTTTTTTTTTTAAACCTAAAAGAAATGATACGCAATGGAAACAGTTTCCATGTTTATTATATTCCTTTGATTTGATAACAAGTTTTACTATTTTTTTCTATGTTGGCTATTTAACTGGTAATGTGGATCTTAAAGTCTACGACGTTGTTGAAAAAGTAGCGCGTTTACAATACGTTATACGGTTTCTAAGTGAGACGGGGATGGTGCTGAACCGTTTTCGAGCCCCTGCAGCCACTTGGAGCATTCTTTTGAAAGAGTTGCGACCACTTCACATCTAGCAAACTTGTACACCTTCCACTCCTCCCGTGCTAAGTTGGAGTAATACTCTGCTTCCTTGGAATTGTAATCATACATTCGCACGGTTTTCATAAACTGATCCATCCTCTCAAAACAACGATCTGCTTTTTTTCTGTAAAATTCGTGTGAACGTGGTTCGTCGGTAATCGTATCCATCGGGTCGTCCATCATTTGTTCCATCTGATCGCAGATTTGTTGATAACCTTCTTCGAGCAAATCTTCATCAGATGAAGGGTTCCTGAATGTTAAAGTAGGATCCCAGGTCAAGCATCTAACAGGATCGTGCGCCCTCCAGGCTGCGTTTTCTTGTTATTGCTGATTTGAAAAGTAATTTAATCTTAGTTAAATTATTGAATAGAAATAATGAAGTTAAAACTTACCTCTTCATTCATCTTTTCCTCGGGTTCTTCGTCCATGGCTTGTTCTTGGTTCATCATCGAATCATCATCACAAATCCTCCTTTGCCTGACGAAGCCTTCTGGACCTTTGTAGCACACGTGATAAATTATATTCCTCTACCAAATACTTAGTTGTAGATTTGCCCAGTTGTATTTTGAACCAGTTGTTGTACATCCTGCTCAAACTGGAAGGTTGTTCTTATTCATCAAGAATTTGACATAATACCGGAAGATATTTACAGTTGGACCTCAAATAATTTTCATAATCTCCTGATAACATTGCTGAATCTACGTAATAGTATTTTTATTTTATAACAATTTTTACTATTTTTTTATATTTTCGGTGTTTAACTGGTAATGTGGATCTTAAAGTCCTCGACGTTATTGCAAAACTAGCACTTTTACAATATGTTATATGATTTCAATGCTTAACGAAGATGGTGCTAAAACGTTTTCTTGTTTCCGGTGGCAGTTGATTATAAACCCGTCGCATTCTTTTGAAAGAGCGTTGGTCGCCTGACGTCTGGCCCACTTGTACAACTTCCACTGCCCCAGTCCTGGGTTGAGCGCAATTCCCAAAAAGTGTTCCACCAATTCAAAATAACGGTCTGATTCGTTTGCGTCAATTCTGTTTGAACGAGAGTCGTTGGTTGGCACGTCCATCGGATCGTCCATCATTTGTACCAGCTCACCGCATATTTGTAGATAACCATCTTCGAGCAATTCCTCATCGGATGCAGGGGGAAGGATAAATCTGGCTGCATTTCCTTGTTGTTGCTGATATAAAGCATCCGGCCAATAGTAAGTTAATATTAGCGAAACTAATAAATACAAATAATGAAGTTGAAACAAACCTCTTCATTAATCTTTCTGTCGCCACAAATACGCCACTGCCTGGTGAAGCCTTCTGGAGCTTGTAGCACACGTGGTAAATCAGTTTTTTCTACCCAATACTTAGTTGAAAATTTGCTTAGTTGTATCTTGACCCAATTGTCGTCCTCACTGCTCGAATTGTCTTCCTCTTCCTCAGGAGTATCAGGTGATACCGGAATATGTTTACAGTTGGCCTCAAATCATTTTCATATTCTCCTGATAACTTTGATACAACTATGTAGTCGTATTTGAAGCAATTATGAAGATTTGTGATGTCCCCAATTAGTATGTCCGGAAACAGGGTACATACATCAAAGAAATTTTCATGTTCAACGTTGATGTTGTTTTCGGTACAACAACTTGCATCGTTTATCATTCTTCGGTTGAATTCTGCTGGACTGGCAGGTGGGTTGAAGTCCCGAGCTCTAGCAATTATGATTTTTGGTTTGTTGTATAATTCTTCGTATTCATTGGGCTCTGTTGTTGTCGCCGCGTTTTTGGTGAAAGGTTTTTCTTCATTATCACCGTTACGCGGTTTTGTCGGCTGAAGAATCTCTGCGTTGGTAGGTTGTAGCCAAGTTTTCACAGTAAATTCGTTCATATGCCATCCTAATACCGTCTTTGGTAGTTCCTCAAAAAGATTCTGCAATATAAAATAATAATCAAAAAGTTTACTTAACATTAATTTTTCTACGTACCTCTTCAGAGAGTTCGTACCGGATTTCTTCAAGGAAATAAAGCGCACCATCTACTTCACCTTCACAGAGTGTAGGAAATGCTCGCAGTTGTGGATTCGATTGATAGTAATGTTGTAGTCCGCAAGAATTTATCAACAACTCAGCATTGATTCCGCTCTCATATTGATCCTTCATCATTTCAATGATGACTTTAGTAAAGTGCCCGTTTCGGTATGACAGTTCCTCGGCGTCAAAGGACCAAATTGTTGGCGCTTCCAGAACAATTATTCTATATCCATGTTCAATACCCATTCGGGCATATTCTTTCATCTCATACGAATATTTATGCACATCGCCAATAATAACGGGACTAAATCCGAGCGAGATTTTTTTCTAAACTTCATCCGATAACCATCGATAAGCGTCATCCAAGTCACAAGGGTTGTAGGTGTAATTACCAGGGTTGATGAAGAAATTGAGAGGACTAAAAATGTGGTCTTTTTCTACAGGTTCTTCAAGTGACAACTTGAGAATCCGTTTCGCTAAATACGATTTTCCACTGCCCGGTAGTCCGCGGAGCAACAACAGGATTTTAAGTCCTGCGCGAATTTCTTGAATCGCGTTGTTTATCTCATACGTGGATTTGTAGTTTTCGGTGGAGATGGTGTTACTTCTTCTTACTACGCCCCCTCCTTGCGAAGGTTGGGCATCCAAATGGCTATTGTGACTCGAGAACCTGCAGCCCGAAATATTTCTATTGACGAGCAGTTAAACCACCTCCTGAGGTCTTTAAGCCATGAGTTTTGACGTCTTCCTACCGATCTTTTTCCCTGCACTTTGCCTTCTATTATAAGTCTCAGAAACTCATATCTTTCTCCCCTCATAATATGGCCCAGATACTGAATCTTTCTCTGTTTCATTGTGTTTAATAGCTCGCAAGATTTCTGCATACGATTTAGAACTTCTTCGTTGGTGCACTGAGATGCACATCGGTCGCTGTTTTTGAGAAAGCTAATGTTTTAGTTTTGGCGACATTTAGGTGTAATCCGAACATGCCGCTATAATGGATTATGCGATCTATCATATTTTGTAGTTCTTGTGTGCTACTTGCTATGACGACAGTGTCATCCGCATACCTGATGTTGGTTATTTCGGTACCATTGATCTAATTCCGTCCAATGCCTCTCTAAATATCGCCTCCGAATAAAGATTAAACAACAGTGGGGACAAAACGCAGCCCTGTCGGACTCCTCTCTTGATTAGTATATCATCTGATGTATTTTGCTCTATATTAACCGCTGCTGTTTGTCGCCAGTAAAGTTCTGAGATGATACGTAGATCTTGTTCGTCTAATACTTCGATCATCTTCTGATGGTTAACACAGTCGAACGCCTTGCGGTAATCAATGAAACATGCGTACACATCTACATTCATGTCCCTGCATCTCTGTGTCAACACTTTCAGAGAGAAGAGTGCCTCGCGTGTACACAGTCCATTTCGGAATCCAAACTGCGTCACGTCCATTTGCAGTTCGCATTTCCTGTAAATTCGTGTGTGAATGATTCTAAGAAATGTCTTCAGCACGTGAGACATGAGACTTATCATTCGATAGTCGTCACATTGAGAGGCATTTGTTTTTTTTGGCAGTGTTAGCCAGTCGGTTGGTATCTTGCACGAACTATAAATTTTGTTAAACATTAAATTTAGCAGATCCAGACTTTTGCCTTCACTATCTGCTATCAGTTTAATTGTTTGCGCGTGAATTTTGTCAGGTCCAGTAGCTTTTCTATTTTTTTGTGATCGTATAGCGTGTATGACCTCATACTTAGTTATTTCTGAACCCTTTTCGTTTATTTTGTTGTTAATTGAAGGGGGAAAACGTGTTCTCTCGTCATTGAATAACTGTTCAATATATTCATGCCATCTCTTCAGTTTAGCATCTACTCCCGTGATTATTTCGTTATGCTAAGAACTGTTCCCTGTTGTCGTTTGTGTCTGCCTGTCATCTCTTTTATTTTTTTATGTACATTAAAACTGTCATATTTTACCTATGATTCTTCTATTTCCTGGCACTTTGTCGACATCCATTGTTCATTTGCCTCTCTACATTTCTTTCTAATTGTTCTATTTAGTTGTTTGTATTCTGCTAATTTTGCTTTAAGTTTTCTCCTTTCGTTCATTAGGTCTAGAATTTCCTGTGTCATCCATTCTTGTTTTCTATCATTTCTTGTGTAGCCGATGTCTCGTTCTTCGATGGTGGTTATTTTATTTTTAAATATGTTCCATGTTGTTTCTATTTCCTCCTCTCCTGCCGCAGGTCCGATTGTCGATTGGTGTTACTGGAACGATTCATTGCTTGAGCTATCTCTGATATTTTTTTAGGAGCGAAGGTTCGAACTGAAAAAAAGCAACATCGAAATTAAATGATGAAGTTAAGGCATGAACGAAAAATCCACAAAACACTTGAGTAATCTTAATGTGCTGATATGCAAATGAAAATTATTTATTCTGATTCGTATGAGCATTTATTGAACAAAATAACCGATTTCCCACCGTAATTTTTTAAGGCGTTTAGAAAGCAATGAGATATAGAATATGTGAAGCTATCATCACCTTAAACATTTTTGTAAACTTTATTCGATTTCATTGTCAACACATTCAGACATCATTTTAATTAAATGTTTTCAAATTTTTTTGTCGAATTGAAATATTTTACAAACTTGATCCAAGTTGAAACATTTTGAAATTTCGAACTTATTCTTCAACATATTTGGAACGCTTAGAAATTTTGTGAACTCTCTTAGTCGATTGAACTTTTCTTTTAAAATACCAAATAAATGATTCAAACTTCCAAACATTTTTATTTGTCTGTAAACTTACTTCACCTAAATTTTAACTGTTTGAAATTTCTTTTTCGATACTTCCAAACATTCGAACTATTTCCAATTTCGTTTTGTCACATTGTACAGAAACTTAAAGAGTTTCAAGGTTTCAAACTTTTCCTGCAGTTCCTCAATTTTAATTTCAACCCTTTCAAATTGTTTCGATAGATTTCTGAATTTGTTCAAAGTTAAAAAATTTCAAAAATTTCGAACTTGTTCTTGAACTTTCCTTTCAATATACTCGTAACAGTTTTCCGTACCATTAAAACCGATCACTGTTTCAATGTAAAAATATTTTCGAAAATTTTCTAACACTGAAAATTACAATTTTGCCATTCAATTGTTTTGTTTTCGAAATTATTTTAGATGTCCCAAATTATTTTGAGTACAATATGTTGTAAAAGTTATTTTTTGAAAACAGCTGAGAATGGACGGAAATATCAAATTTTCAATTTTCAAAAAAAAAGAGAAAACAACACTATTTGGAATTTATCGAATTTACATAATTTCCGGGTGCGTCGATATCTCTTTAAAAGTAAAATATTGTTCACGGAATTTTGAAATGTATTAAAGTATAGAATTTTTGAATACATTTCAGACGTTATCAAAAAGTCACATTGAATTAATTAAAAAAGAAAATATTTCATATATAGAAATTATAGACACAAGTAAAATTTGCGAATATCTTTCACGCGAAAAAATTCCTCAAGTCAAACGCTACATTTTTCAAGGGAAAAATTTCTCTCTTAGTTTACAAAAAAATTACGAATAATTAATAATAGAAAAACTTACGGAACTTAGAAGAAATGTTTTCGATGAAATAAGGAAAAATTATTTCAAGTCAAAATCTAGACATTAAGTTTTTGAAAACAGATGGGAATGGGAGACATATCAAATTTTCAATTTTCGAAAAAAGGAGAACATAAAACCCTTTATGGAATTTATCGGATCTACAAAAAAATTACTTCAATTTCCGAAAGAGTCGAAAATATTTTTTTAGAAATAAAATATTGTTTATGGACTTTTGAAGTGTGTTAATATATAGAATTTTTGAATAGTTTTTAGAGATTATCAAAAAAACCCATGGCATTATTTTAAATAAAGAGACATAAAGTTATTATAGACAAAAGTTAAATTTACAAGTATCTTCAAATTTCACGCAAAATTATTCTCAAAAAAATCAACTATCAAAAGGCGACCAAAACTTTTTCATACATTTCAAATAAATTCATTGGAAGAAATGAAAATGTTTTTGAATTGTCTAAACAATTTTTATAATAATTATAAAATTCAACAGTTTTAACTTTTCCGAAGAACTATCGAATTTAAGGAAAAAATAGTTAAAAGAACAACACTTACCACAACAGTAGGTACTTCGTAAAGGCACTTCTTCACAACTTTTGAGCACACAAGACTGTACTACCCTCAAGACGAGAAACACAGACTGAATAATTTTCGCAAAGGGTCCGTATTTATAGGAAACACGATGTTCCCTTAAAGACTTTCGCAGAAAATGGGATTTGCAGATAACGGACCATTACCTGGAAAACCGACAAGATTCAATGGCCCAACCAGTATTATTTCTTGGGAGACACCTAATTACAATCCGAAATTACTAGAATAATACTAAAAAATAGGTCTTCACCCAATTGTTTGTGTTTCTGGAAGCATTCGAGGGGAGGGGGGGCACGCCTTCCGAATTGTACTGACTGTCAAGCTATCGGTACAATTTTACATTTCCACTGTTGGAGAAAATTGTTGTTTGATGACTCCCTAATCAAATTTTTCAATTTCGTAAAGAATTCTCTTTCAATAGAGAAATCGTTGTCAATAGTAATTCACAGCTTGCAATAAATTTGAACAATGAACCTCGAATACCATCAGTAGTTCGATGTAAAACATCCCATTTGTGTGTTGTAATTTTGTTTTCATCTTATTGTCATGCTCTTAACGTGTTTTAGAAAAGCCCAATTGAATCGACCTACTATCCTGGAGATAGAATGAGTTTATTCAACATACAGACCGCGGGTTCGAGTCCCGCTTCGGGTTTGGATATTTTTGTACAAGATGATCGTGGAATTTGAATCAAAAGCAAAATTTGAGTATGAGAAAAAGCACCTATTTATTTCGGATAGCTGTGGACTGGCGGTTTAAAAAAATATCATTTCTCCTGTTTTTTTTTTATTTAGAAATAACGAATAACGAATATTTTGATTGCAATTGAGAAAAGTAGAGAGCGTTTCCGAGATGATTCAATTATTTTAAAAAGAAAATTATGCCGCACAGTTTTGAACGCTTTTATAGTGGCTGGCCCAATTATTTGAAACGAAAATATTCACAAACGCTTCATTTTGACTCCAGGGGTTCGAGAATCTCGTTTTTCTCCATGTACCTACAAATCGTAAATACCTAGAATAGTGATCGACATGCACGCAGAAACCTGTGAAATGGTTTTTTTAAATAATTAGTAATAGTCGAAAATTCTTGATACAACTTTAAGTAGGACTTGTGTCTCAATTGTTGCGTAACGAATCACAGATTTTTACGATTACGATAATCTAATCCATAAACAACGATTCAAATTTCAATCGGGGACGGAATTTTTTCTAGATTACAATTTGTTTAGAGTAAAGAAACGTATAATACGTGCGGTTGTTTGTTAAGTTATTCGACGATTACATTTTGGGCTACATTCAAATATTTCATTTCCAAAAAGTATTGGTTCGATTCTTTTAAATGCCTAGAAAGTGCGTCAAATGATATTTCGATTCAGTATTTAAATGTTCATAATTTTAGGAAGTGACATTTTTCAATTTAAGAAGTCTGGAAGTAATACTAAGAGTTTCTGTTGAATTAAAAATCATTTTGAAAGGTTTTAAAACTGAATAAAATTGAAAGACTGATAGATTGAAAATGTAAAAGTTGTGAAGTTGGGTAGACTAAAATATTTCTAAAGCAAATTTATGTATGATATACATGAGATGAATGTTTTGAATCGCAATCACTATTAGAGAAATAAACACTTTTTTTAAAATTTTTCATATTTTATAGAATTAAATTGCACTTCTTGACTTCTGTATGTGTGTTTGCCTGATTAAATTATAGAATAACCCTATTAATATGTTTTGTCTGGGCCTATAACCTAACCAACATCGGCGCAATTTAAGAAATATTTGATCAAATTAAAAACAGAATTGAAACATTTTAAATAAAAATGTTAAACATGTCAGCTTGGAGGACACACGATTCTGTAATTTAAGCAAAAGTAGCTCATTGACAAAATAGATTTTTGCTGAAAATTTCGAAAGCATTCATGAAACTTTCATTCTGTTTAGTATTGGGGTAAAAAATTTTTTTTGGATTCAAAATTTTTATTCGAAGAAGTGTTTGAATTGTTAATAATATTCAAGGAGTTTCTACAAAATCTAATATAAGTTTTCCATATTCTTTAAAAATTCAACTTTCATGAAATTTATACGATATGTTTAGGTTTTTCCGTTAGTCCTTCTTGGAATTTTCAATCGCTCGAGGTGTAATGGAGACAAAAGCGTTAAGCTATTGACCTCAAACTCCATTCCTTCAAACTCATTCCGGAATGTTGATTTTTCGCAAAAACCTGTATTACCTCTCTTTGCTATCTGCATCGTCAAATCTCCTTCAATAGAAAAATAGTTGGCAAT